>JAJOOH010016220.1:0-28032 GCA_029582605.1 Solanum gracilifrons
GCAAAGGGAGAAATCCCCATCAATCCTATAGACAACACAATCAACAATGTGAATGGCGATAAGGATATTGGTGTTGCCTCTAGGATCCCAACGATTGATGCCATAGGTGATTTCTGCCATGGCAAGCCGCGACATGGTACTAGAAGTGTATTTCCACCTAAAAGGTTGGTTGATTATTATTGGGAAGGAAGAAGTCACGCGAGCAAGGCCAGATTTAGTTATGGAATTGGTATAGAAGTGTTAAAACATTGGTAGGAAGCGATTTAAATATGATTTTGAATATTCTCGTCTTCTTTTAGACTTTTAGCTTAGTTTTCAAGTGTATTTTCATGTATTTTTTGTTCCCTGCAATTGCCTTCGTTGTGTCCTATTGTATTCAGTAAAACATAATTTACTAATATATATTTGTGTTTGTATTATGAAATTGCGAGGTGTTGTAGTAACCCATTTTGCCCCCCCCCCCCCATTACTATTATATTCTAACAATCTCATTTCTTGGTCATGTATTGCAGAGCTTAAAAATTTGCAGTTATTATCATTCATTCTCTTTAATTTTCTCTTATCATATTTAAGCCTTTGCAAATTCAAGAAGTACAAAAAACAAGTCTTTATTTATGCAGAATTAGTGTTGTTTTTTTATTGAGTAACTTTTCGTAAATCCTTTTTTAAGAATATCACTCATAGGGAATAGTGTTCACTAGTGATGATGTTTATAGTTATGAATTCATGGTGATTTTTTTATAAAGTTGTTTGTATTTCACAGTGTTGCATTTCCCTCATTTGTGATTTCAGGTTTGAGTGGTTTTGAACCTTGTTTTACATTAGTAATTGGGTTTTTGGTTCATTAGTTTCATCCTTTTACTTGTTTAGTAAATATCATATCTCTTCTCAGTGAGAGTTTCAAACTTGTTCTTTTTGTCACGCCCCGAACTATCCCGGAGACGCGGACACGGGACCTAGGTTCACAAGTGACCCCAAGCTAACCTGTTGGCATGACATGAGCATAGTAAGAATAATAATAACTAATGTGAAAGTTTAATATCATGAAAACGAAAGTGATGGGGAATACCCATTCTAAAACTGACTATATCAAATTTGGGAGCTTAATACTACAGAAATATTAACTCAAATACTAAGCTGAATCAAATTATGTCTAATCAGGGCCTCTAACTGACTAGAAGTACTGGGACATACCCCAGCTAAATCTGGCAAAACTGAAACTAAAAGACTGAAATACTGAAGTAAATAACATAATTATTGTCCTCGTAGAATGAGGACTCACCACTGATGCTGCTGAGCTAGAAATCGAGAACCGATCTATGAATGATCTGGAAGCTGAGAACCTGAACCTACATCATGAGAAGATATAGCTCATAGTATGCGTTAGTATTTGAGAGGTACTGAGCATGCATGATAGTGTAAAGCTAAAATAACATACAACTGAACAAGCAATAAAGCAAGGATATAAACTGAATATGATATAGATGCTGAGTGCTGAATTAACTTAATACAAAGACCACTTTTATAACATGCTGATAATTAAAAATAACTATACTGAAATGTGGTCAATGCAATAGAGTCTGATTGAACGGTGACAGCTACTAATAACCGATATGAAACCCATGAGCTTAATGTGGACTCCGATGTATCAGCTCCATCGAGAGGACCCAATACACCCAGCCAAAGGTGTAGAGGCATGCTGGCGTGATCACTAAAATGATGCCCACACAGGGGACTTACAACCTACATGGCTCGTTTTTCTTGGACTATATGGGTGACTGACCCTAGTCTAACTCGGTATTATGGTACTCCCATTAGATTAAATGATTAACCATTAAGATTGAACTACTGTCATATAGTAGATAACTCAAAACTGACAGGCAAACTGAGAATGCAACAATTATGACTGATAATGTGACATTCGTAAACTGAAGCATGTGTATATCTGTAATAACTGAATAATTTGACCTAGCATGCATAATTCATGAACTAACAAATATATACAACTAGGGTTCTGAATATCATATGAGAAACTGAGTAATAGAATGATAATCTGATTTGGAACATTAAATTAACTAGTTCATCATAATTTGCTGAAGTTCATGAAATCCTAGTCCTAGTTAATAATAGGGAATTAAGAATCTGACTGAATTCTAGGGACCTAATGGGCGAAAGGAACCCACTAGTGAAATCCCACATGTCTGGTGACAAATTCCATAGAGAAATTCTTCAATATAAGGGTTGTAACTGGAGGAAACTTGTTGCGTTCTTGAACTAGGGTTCTTGACTTGTTTTTCCTCTTAGCTTTCTAACTTTCTAAGTTTTGATGAATGATTTGACTTAGGTAAGTTCTAGTTATGTTTCTAGGCTAAAAATGACCAAACCACGTAGTTTAGGGTTAAAACAACGTAGTTTAGGGGCCCAACGATATAAGAAAAATCCAAAAGACCCATACTTAACTACTATTGGAGTGATTGACGGAGATGACCGATGGAGCGTCGATGGACTGACGGTCCGTGTTGGTGAGCGGTCAGTTGCGACTAGAGTTGGGTTACTGGGGGCCTGATCCACGGAGCAAGACCACGGACCATGGCCTGGCCGTGCATGGGTCAGCACTTAGCCATTTTTTTATGGGGCTTCTGGGAGGAGGGTCGCAGGTACGAACCACGGACCAGCAGGACGGACCGTGGGTCCTCCTACGGTCCGTGGATGGTGCCCGTGGGTGCCACCTGCAACACCTAAAAATTGTAATCTCGTATGTTCTAGTAAATGGGGTGTTAGATTATCTCCCCTTTGGAAAAATTCGTCCTTGGATGGAGAATAAACTAGCTTAAATGAAGGGAAAGAGTTACAACTCTACCCCTAAACACTGAAGACTGATTTCTGACTGAACTACGTTCCAAGAACATGCAAATATTCTGAAAATGCAAGTACAAATTGAAGGAACATGATACTAAGATTGAATTTATGCATGAATGAATGAAAAACTGAAGAGGAACTATCACCTCAAGATGGAATGGAATCGGAAAGAAAGAGGTGAGGACACTTGGCCTTCGTGGCTGCTTCTGCTTCCCAAGTAGCTCCCTCTATGGACTGACTCCTCCACAAAACCTTAACTGAAGCGACTTATTTGTTCCTCAACCTTAGAACCTGACGATCAAATATTTGAACTAGTACCTCTTCATACTTGAGACTATCCTTCACAACCACACTTTCTAATGGTACAGTAGTTGCTAGATCACCCACACACTTCTTCAACAACGAAATGTGAAAAACTAGATGCACTGCTGCTAGTTATTTTGGCAATTCTAACTCATAAGCAACCTTACCCACCCTTTTCAAGATCTTGTAAGGGTCTACATATCTAGGACTGAGCTTCTCTTTCTTGCAAAACCTCATCACTCCTATCATAGGCGACACTTTCAGGAAAACCCAATCATCAACTTGGAACTCTAGTTCCCTTCTCCTTATATCTGCATAAGATTTAAGGCGACTCTGGGCTGTCTTTAGTCTATATTTAATGAGTTTCACTTTCTCCTTAGCATCATGAACTGAATCTAGCCCTATCAAGGCTACTTCATGATATACCCTGAGTTTACGGTATTTTTAATACATTTCACTTAAAGAGTTGAGTGTGTCTAGGGCCATTTTGTATTGGTTTTAATGCATTTTTATCATGTTTTCAGGAAATATGTTCAGACGTGGAAATTGACAGACACAACTGAAGGATGTGCAGAAAGGCATCTACCGAGGTGATCTACGAACCGTAGGTCCATTCACACTCAATAGATGGTGACCGTAGATGGGCAGGCAAGGCTTGAAGGAAAATCAAGGAATTCTTCAACAAGTGTGTAACCACGGTTGCAAACCACAGACCGTAAATCAACCGACGGGCCATACTGCTATTCCATCAAATCATTCACAGAGGGGTTCCAGTACCTGATTTTGAAGATTCTAAGTATTGAGCAATGGAGGGGGATCCACGAACCTTAGATCAATCCATGGTCCGTACTATGAATCCATCGATTGATTCAGAGAAGTAGAGATTTTGAAGATTGGAAAATGGCCTAAGTCCTGAGCTACGGAAGGGATCAACGGACCGTAGATCAATACATGGTCCGTAGGCCAGTGTCGTAGATCGAAGACACGTCCTGAAACATTATTTCCTTGTTTCGTTTCCTTTTTAATTAAGACTTGTTTTTCTATATATAGGGAATGTAAACCTCATTTTTGGGGGTTAGGCTTTATTACTTTTATTCTAGCTCTTGAATTGGGAGATTTACTTGCAACTTTAGCAATTCTTAATATCCTAAGTTTGTTTTGAAAATTTTGGTATGGAAATTCAACTTGAAATTCTGGGATTATCATTCTCATCACGTAAGTTCGTGATTTCTTCGTCAAAAAATATGAATCATATTCTTGCTAATATGGGTAACTAAATCCACAACTAGGGTTGTGGGAACCATGAGCGGTTAACAAAGTATGAATAGTAACTATGTAGTTCTTTAATAGTGTTGTTGCATGCATTGATAATTCTTTCGTTGAGAAGTATTTTTAATGAGTGCACACGTTAGAATTCGCCTTATTGCTACTTGTCGGATCAAGGAGGTAGTTAATAAGAAAAGAATTATCAACATAGATTTAGTGTGATGCTATCTAATAGTCTAATGTCGATTGGTGTGGGGTGAAAACTAAGCCATACATCGATGTGATGTCTAATATGAGGTAAAGGTAAGGGTTAGTAAATTATACACACGTAGCCGGACCAAGGTGCGGGGTGAAATTTTCTAGTTACCTGACCAAGGAATTAGAGATACCTAACTTATCACTTTGCATGTAATACACTAGGAAATGATTGCTATTACTAGAATTACCGCTTTATGAGTTTATAGGGAACACGTACACCCTAGTTATCTTTTCATCTTGATAACAACTAAAGTTTGAATCTTGCTCACTGAATACTTACATAACTTCCTGAACTTGTTTACCAAATCCCCCCCTTTAATTACTTATTTTTGGAAATACATTGACTAAATGAATATAATCGTCAGTTAAGTTTAAGTCTAAACCATATTCCTCGTGGAATCGACCCCAACCCACAAGTTGGGTTCTTTACTTGATAACGATCACTTATACTTCTTTAGGAAAGTGTAATTTGAGCCTTTCAAATTTTGGCGCCGCTGCCCGGGAATTTGGCTTTTAGATTAAATCTAACTACATTATTGAACTTTAGTCAAATATTTCCTAATTTTACTTTTTCTTTTGTTTTTGTTTCTTTCAAGTTCCTACTCTAGTGTATGCCAAGTACACGGATCCAAGGTGAACCACTTACTCCTTACGATCCAGAACTGAACATAACTTTGCGGAGAATGAATAAGCAAGGAGTGCCAGCTAACCCTATTGGAGGAGAAGCAGGTGATGGTGTTGGATTGCAGCCTCCGAGGGTTAGTGATGAGAATAATCAAATTCCAGCGGAGAATCTATTGAGAGATGCAGTGAGGGTAAATAATCAACCAGGGCCAAGATTGCATGATAACTATAGGGTCTACTTTAATAATTCTGATTCTGATGGACCTCTTATCCTACCTCCTCTACCGTTGTGGCATACATTTGTGGTGACTAGCAGTTTGATGCAGATGCTTACAACGAAGGGCTTGTTTGCGGGTGTGCATCGGATGATCCACATACTCACACAGCCAAGTTAAGGAGTGTTTGCAAAAGTTGTGTGGATCGACCTGACCTGGACATGGATGTCATTGGATTGCGAGTATTCCCTCTATCATTGATTGGCGATGCTGCTGTGTGGTTTAATGATCTTTCTTATAATTCAATCTACACATGGAACCAATTGAGAGATGTGTTCCTAGAAAGATTCTTTCCAGTTTTAAAGAAGCTGAACCACAAAGATAAACTCAACAATGTTGTTGCACTACCTGGAGAGTCTGTGATTAGTTCTTGGGAAAGGTTCGTTTCTTTCATACGAAGTGTTCCGAATCACCATATTGATAATGAGTCACTGAAAAAATATTTCTACCGAGGTCAGAATGACAACAGTAATTCAGTGCTTGATACTATTGTTGGATGTTCATATAGTGAGTGCACTTTTGAACAGATTGCGAAGAAATTGGAGAAGATCTATCGAAACAATAAATCTTAGAACACTAGAAAGTCAGATACGGGGAGAAACATGTTTGCCGTTCAACCTACAAATAACCAGTCTACAGATGAGCTTCGTGATGAGATGACTCAGATGAGGACTGAACTAGGGTTGGTTTTGGAGCATCTGAGCGGAGGTTCGGAGAAGGTAAATGCTGTGAATTATTTGACAAGGAATCCACCACCGGTTGAGGAGTGTTACTATACAGAGGATACTTATATGGTGAATGATCAGACGGGGGGTTTCTGACCAAACGCCCAATGTTTCAATATGGATAATTGGCGCCAAGGTCAAGGAAACAAAGGTCGGAACTATGAAAACTACAACCAAGAGGGTCAATATGTCTGGGATGGGAACTTTAATCGCAACAACAACTACAATCGGAACAACTATGGCAACATAAATGATCGGCTTGGACCTTATGTTCCCCCTCAAAATCAGGAATCTGTTCCTAGGGAAACTGGAAGTCATATGTCACGTATTGAGGATATTATGCAGAAAATGATAAGTAGATTTGATGCAACTGATGAGAATGTGAAGGAGATGAGAAATGACTTGTGTGGTATTGGTCAAAAAGTTTATGCTTATGCATTGTCAATCAAGCATCTTGAGCAACAGATGACTCAGTTGTCAACTACAGTAAATCTACGTCAACCTGACACTCTTCCTAGCAACACCATCCAAAATCTAAAGAATGATAGGCATTGTATGGCCGTCACTACTCGAGAGGGGAAGCAAACCGTTGATCCACCTATGCCGTCTGGGGTGGAAATTGAGACTAGTAAAGATAATGATCTGGTAGAGGTAAGTGGAGAGTCTGAGAATGCGACAGAGAAGAAGTGGAGTTAACTGAGAAAGTTGTCCCCATACCTAAACCCCCACCTCCCTTCCCATAGAGGTTAGTGAAGAAGATTGAAGAAAGCAAATAATGCAGGTTGAAACAACTCTCCATCAATGTTCCGTTGAAAGAAGCTTTGGAAAAAATGCCTGGGTATGCAAAATTTATGAAAGATATGATGACAAAGAAGAGGGCAGTGAACTTCGAAGATGATGATAGATTGCAACATTGTAGTGCTATTACTACAAGGTCCCTTGTGTAGAAAAAAAGAGGACCCTGGTGCCTTCACTATTCCATGTACCGTCGGGTTGGTGCATTTTGTTAAGGCGTTGTGTGATCTTGGTGCTAGCATTAATCTGATGCCATTGTCTATTTATAAGAAGTTGGGTCTGGGAGATCCAAAACCGACTGCGATGTGGTTGCTTATAGCCGATAGAACTGTGGAGAGGCCCATTGGTGTGCTCCATGATGTATTAGTGAAAGTGGAGTCGTTCATCATTCTGGCGGATATTGTGATTCTTGACTATGAGGTTGATTTTGAGGTTCCCATTATTCTTGGGAGGGCATTCCTTGCCACTGGGTGTGCCTTGATTGATATGGAAAAATGGTAGATGAAGTTCAGACTGAATAATAAAGAGGCAACTTTCGATATCTGTAGGTCCATGAAGCAGAGTAGCAAGCTCCAAACGGTATCGTGGATAACATATAGAGCTGAGAGTGGGTCTGACGTGAAGATTGAAGAGAGATTGGGTGTTGAAGCACTAGCTGCGGTTATGATGAACTTTAAGAGTGATGGTATTGAAGACTATGATAAGTTGGTCACTGCACTTGATAGGTGTGAATATCGTTCGAAACCAATGAAGTTGGAGTTAGACATGAAAAATCGTGAGTCCCTACCCGCGGACCGTTTGTTGAGGAGGCACCAAAATTTGAGCTTAAAGCTCTACCATCACATTTGAGGTATGTATTCTTGGGAAGAGATGATAATTTACCCGTCATCATTGCGACAAATTTGAATGGGCGACAAGTTGAGGCTTTGGTTTCTGTGTTAAAGAGGTTCAAGCAAGCTATTGGGTGGACTATTGCAGACATTATTAGGATCCCTCCTGGTATCTGTTCTCATAAAATCCAACTCATGCTAGATCATAGGCCTAGTATTGAGCGCCAGAGAAGATAAATCTGCCTATGTAAGAGGTAGTTAAAAAGGAGATCATCAAGTGGTTGGATGCCGAAGTTATTTATCACATTGCAGATAGTAGTTGGGTGTGTCATGTTCAGTGTGTACCCAAGAAAGGTGGGATTACTGTGGTTCCTAATGAGAGAAACGAGTTTGTTTCGATGCGGCCCATGACTGGATGGAGAGTCTGCATGGACTACCGAAAGTTAAATGCTTGGATAGAAAAAAACCATTTTCCTATGCCAGTCATGGATCAAACGTTGGATGGACATGAAGGTAAGGGTTGGTATTGTTTTCTTGATGGTTATTCGGGCTACAATCAGATTTCTATAACTCTGGAAGATCCAGAGAAGTCAACCTTCACTTGCCCTTATGGGACGTTCACCTTCAAATGGATGCCAAATGGGTTCTACAATGCTCCAGCGACCTTCCAGCGTTGTATGATGTCTATATCCTTTGATATGGTGGAGGACACTATTGAGATATTTATGGATGATTTCTCTGTGGTAGGTGACTCTTTTGATCGATGTCTGGATCATTTGGTCGAGGTGCTTAAAAGGTGTGAAGACTGCAATATGGTGCTAAATTGGGAGAAGTGCCACTTTATGGTGAAAGAAGGGATAATTCTGGGTCATAGGATTTGTGAGAAAGGCATTGTGGTTGATAGAGTTAAAGTCGAGGTAATAGAAAAGATTTCACCGCCTATCTCTGTAGAAGGTGTTAGAAGTTTTCTTGGGAATGCAGGTTTTTATAGGAGGTTGGTCAAGGACCTCTCTAAAATTGCATGTCCATTATGCAAACTGCTCGAAAAGGAGTATAATTTTGATTTTGATGATGCTTGTCTGAGTGCATTTGGAGAGTTGAAGGAGAAGTTAGTTAATGCACCTATCATTATTTTACCGGATTGGGGACAACCGTTAGAGGTAATGTGTGATGCAAGTGGAGTGGCGCTTGGTGTAGTATTAGGACAGAGGCGACAGAAGATTCTCCATCCTATTTACTATGCTAGCAAAGCTCTAAATGTGGCCCAAAAAAATTATACTATGACTGAACAAGAGCTTCTTGCGGTGTTTTTGCATTCGAAAAATTTTGATCCTACTTGCTTGGTACTAAGGTCATAGCGCATACTGACCATTCTGCATTAAGGTATTTGATGGCAAAGAAGGATGCAAAACCCAGGCTGATTAGATGGGCATTGTTGCTGCAAGAGTTTGATTTTGTGGTGAAAGATAGAAAGGGGACTGAAAATCAAGTAGCCGACCATTTATCTAGATTAGAGTAAGAGGCTATGCTAAAGCTTGGTGACAGGGCTGAAATTAATTATGCTTTTTCAGATGAACAGGTATTGGCTGCTTCTCATGATTTGATCCCTTCGTTCGCAGACTTTGCTAATTATTTGGCAAGAGATTTTGTTCCTCCGAATTTGTGTTTTCACCAAAGAAGAAGGTTTATGCATGATGTGAATAAATTCTTTTGGGATGAGCCTTACTTGTAACGGAGTTGTGCTGATGGGATTATTCGTCGTTGTGTCCTCGAGGTTGAGATGTTGAGTGTACTTGAGGCATACCATTTATCTCCTATTGGTGGGCATCATAGTGGTATTCGGACAGCGCATAAGATCCTGCAGTGTAGGTACTATTGGCCTACAATCCACCAAGATGCTCATGATTTCGCCAAGCCTTGTGACCATTGCAAAAGAGAAAGAGGGATTTCAAGGTGGCAAGAGCTTCCTATGAATCATATATTGGTGATATATGTGTTTGATGTATGTGGCATTGATTTTATGGGTCCATTTGTGAGTTCACATGGGATGAAGTATATTCTTGTTGTGGTTAATTATGTGTCAAAGTTGGTGGAAGCAGTTGCGCTCCCCAACAACGAAGGTAAAAGTGTCACCACATTCTTGAAAAATAATATCTTCTCTAGATTTGGTACACCGAGGGCAATTATCAGTGATGGAGGTTCCCACTTTTCTAATAAGTTGTTCAAGGCACTACTTGAGAAATATGGTGTACGCCACAATGTAGCCACTCCATACCATCCGCAGACTGGTGGGCAAGTTGAAGTGTCCAACAGAGAGATCAAACAGATTTTGGCGAAGACTGTGAATGCTAATAGAACGGATTGGTCAAGGAAGCTTGATGTTGATCTATGGGCCTATCGCACTGCATACAAGACTCCCATAGGTATGTCTTATTACCAACTTGTATATGGGAAGTCTTGCCATTTACCGATAGATCTAGAGCACAAGGCTATGTGGGCGATGAAGAAGCTAAATTTTGATTGGGGAGCCGCATCTAATCAGAGAATGAATGACTTGAATATGCTTGATGAGTTTTGCCTAAAAGCATTTAAAAGTTCAGCCTTGTATAAAGAGAATATTAAGAGGTATCATGATCAAAGAATTGAAAAGCGAGAATTTGTTGTGGGTGATCTTGTGCTTCTATTCAACTCTAGGTTGCGCTTGTTTCTGGGCAAACTCAAGTCCAAATGCATCGGGCCATTTTTGCTCACAAAAGTGCTCCCCCATGGAGCGGTTGAGCTTGAAAACAGTGACGGAACAAGGTTCATGGTAAACGGGCAAAGGATTAAGATTTATCTAAGAAACGCGTAAACTGTGAAATAAGTTATTGAGGCCTACTATCTTGATGAAGTGTGAGTAATCAAGAGGCCTGCGTCATGCCGCGACGTTAAATCAAGCGATGCTTGGGAGGCAATCCAAGATGTAAAATCTAGCCAACAATATGTTCTTTTTTCCATGTAGTAGTTTTCTTTGTTTATTTGCCTCTCTGTACTCATTTAGATAAATGTTTTATTTTTGTTTTAGTGTTGGCTAGATATAGCTAGGGTCCGTGTCTAAAAAGTGTCCATAAAATGTAAAAAGAAAGGCCTAATGGTTGTTACATGTGCAGGAGCACAAGGCAAAATCTGCAGAAAAAAGTCTGGTGCAGAGCTCTACGGACCCTATCGACGGTCTGTGGTTCATTCCACGAATCGTGAATGGCGTCCGTAGATCCCAGGTAAGTTTAATGAAGTTGCTCAGTCAAAATGTGATCTTCGGTCCCAATCTATGGACCGTAGATCGACCCACGGACTGTAGACGGGGTCTCGTGGGTCCAACACTTATTCTGCCCGACCCGACCCGGACATCTTTAAAATAAAACTCTCTCCTTTTCATATCATTCCCACTTCCCTCATTTTACTCCCAAACCGTTTCTAAACCCTTTTAATTACTCCAATCACTCCATTTACCATAAGCCCACTATCAATCAACCCACATTTATCCCCCATATTACCAATTCACTTTCCTTTCCCCCAAATCTATCTCATTCCCCATTTACAGAGTTCTGGTGTCCGGGTTCGGTGCGAAAGACGAGTAAAAAGGTTGTTAGAAGTCTAGAGTCATCACACAATCACCCACTTCTGTTTCTTGTAAGGTAATCGACTTTCCTTTCACTTTGAATTTCGATTCAATATGGTGTTAGAAAGTCAGGAAGTGGTTCTTGACCTTGGGTAGCTGTTGTATGAAATTACATTCTAAACTAAAACTATAAACACCCTTGGGACGATAGATTGTGATTGTGTTGTCTTTATAATGGGTAAAATCAGTGAAATATGATTCAAAATGCAAGTTTCGAATTAGGGTTCCTAGCCTAGTATGCCATACCTATTAAAAATTCAGTACTTGGAACATTTGGGATGAAAAACTAGCATAAATTATGTTGAAATGCATGATCAGGCTAAGGTCAATAGGTTTGAATTGATAAAATTTGGTTTCAAAATGAAAAGTACCTGATACCTGGCATAGACCTGATCCACGAAACCCCGTCTACGGACGTAGGTCAATCTACGGACCGTAGATCAGGTCCGTGGATTGTGGTACATAGCAATTCCATTAAGTATTGAACCACCGAGGTGGACTGCGGTCCGTAGGTTAATTTACGGACCGTTCTGCACATCCATGGTTCCCATCAAAGCCCACCTATATGGGACTTTTGATCTACGAATGGGATCCACGACCCGTAGGTCAGCCTACAGACCGTAGATACCCACCGTAGGTGGCCACTGAAGACACTGTCTGAAATAGTTTTTTGGATTTTAGTTTTGGTTCGTTCTTAGTTCTAAAAAATTTTCGAGTGTATTATTAGTTTATTTTGGTAATAATTATACATCCACAGGTACCATGGCTCCTAAGAAGCAAGTGACCTACACAAAGAGGGGCGAAACAAAATTCGTGGCGCCTACTTTTAGACTGATTGATGAAGACACGTATGCGGAGAAGGATCCCCCATATGTTCCACTGTCCACAAGGACATCGCCTACTGCACCTTGGCTACCCAAAATCAATCCCGTCAGGTGGTCACCGACGTAGTCACTGTCTCTCTGTCTGTTGAGAAGAACACACTGATCAGGTCACCGGTTGGTTCTGCTTTCAGTTCTGCAGATGGTTCTACTTCTGGCTCTGAGTCTGGTTCTGAATCTACCCCTACTTCCGGCTCCGTCATTGGCTCCATTGCACATGATGGGGCTGCCTCATCTGATGAGGCCACTAGTTTGGTGAATGTCCCAATTCCACCTAACATCGACCCTGCTCCGGCTGCTGGGGAGCCCAATAGGTGGTGTGTCGAGGGCCAATGGCAGATTTACAGGGATACCTCGATGTTGAATGAGTAGATAGTGAAGGCCCGACAAATCAATAAGGAATGCAGAGTTCTTACAGGGACCCTACACACTGTACCCGTCATCCACTAGCTCTTTCAACATCATAAGTGTGAGTGGATGGGCAAGGACCCTGGATCGTATAGCGAGGAGATCATGAGGGATTTTTATGCTTCCTACGCAGCATTCTTCGAGGCTCTATTCACCGGAATGCCAATCCCAGAGCCCAGGACCCACTCAGTTCCATACTAGTCTAGGGTGTTGCAAGAGACATATCGCGGGCCACTATCTTCAGATTCCTCTATGGTTCGGGTACCTCTTGGGCACTAAATACTGGAGAATTTGACTACCGATAGGATATTGTGAGGGGCGGTGAGTTCCATCGGAGTGCCGAAAAAGGGAAGAGTGTATTACTATGGCTGGCTCGTTATATTGCTGCTGACGGAGAGCAAGCCGAGTGGGTCACCACTCCGGGGTTAAGCATTAAGAAGGACACTTTCACATTTGTGGATAAGTTTTTTTGGCTGTTGGTACGGATTCAGATTCTCGCCACAAAGGCGGATAATGCACTAACTTGGGACTGCACGGTTATGGTAGCAGCATTGGTTGCGGGGTTCAAGATTGATTTTTCATGCATTCTCATTGCAGAGATTCACGAGAGGGCTTTCATGGCCTCCACTAATTACCCTTTTCCTTGCCTCATCTTTCAGTTATGAAGGGACGTTGTAGTTTTGATATGGCATTGTAACGAGTTGACTTGGGCTATAGGGACCTTGGATATAGGGCTGATTCGGGATAAGGCGAATGTGGTGGCACCACACCGATAGTCGCAAGTCGATGTACCTCAATTGGGAGCGGATTTACTAGATGATGTGGAGTAGATGCAGAGTCATGACGCTGCACCTCTAGCCCACCTGATGATGTTCAGCGGCTCCCCATCCCAAGTTGTCAGTCGGGCCCCCAGCTCTTTTATAGCCGCCACTTCCTCGGGATCTACTGTCGTGCCCCTTGCTCGCTTCATCACGTGAAGCTTTGGATTCAGCGGTCCATCGCAGAGGCCGAGGCCAGGATAGAGAAGAAGACGGATCATACAGTGGACTAGAAGGTCCAGGCTGTTCATAAGCACCTGCATGTCTTCGAGTTGAGGGTCCAAGAGTGGCCAGCTCCTACAGCAGATGTCTCATCTTTTCAGGTTGAGTTAGATTGTCTCCGGGCCGATCTTGACAGCATCATGGCTCTATCCAGGGATGAGCCAGAGTCCACACCTGCAGTACCAGCTGATGATATGGTATTAAAGGCTCTGTTCAGTGGAGATATGACACTGGTCGAGCCTACCCGTGCCTGAGGGAAGAGGTACCATTTTAGTCACGTTGATGATACTACTAAGGATGCTCGAGCAAAGAAGCGAGAACGCCAGCAGAGTGAGATGGCTAGGCAGGCCTCTATTATGGATGAGCACTTGCACCTGCAGAGGGTTCGTGAGAGTGCGCTTAGGGACTCGAGTTCTACGCCTGTTACTGAGGAGGTTGATGCTGTGAGAGATTATGTGGGCACCACTGATAGCGCAGTTAGAGTGATTGATAGCACTACCTAGATGACGTGGGCACTACTGAGGGTGACCCAAGTGTTGTTCCAGCGGGCTTTGAGTAACCGGACCCACCCGCTTGTTGATAGTTCGTCGGTGCTATGCGCCACAGGTTTGCTTCACCCAATCCACTACTTTTTACTGTTTTTGTGTGTATTGGGGAAAATTGCACCTAATATTTTTTGGGGATGGGGTAAATGGTTTGTGAGTGATAGGGCGAAGTCTGACTAACCTAACTCATAATCCTCTCTTGGCGTTTTCTTGCCTGTGTTCTTTTCCTCTAAGAGACTGCTTAATTTCTGTCGAACCGATATGTGTTAGGATTGTATGTGTAGAAGCATGAGAAAGAATGAAGCATGATGGCAAAAGCTTTTATAAAAAATGATGCCCGTCGAAAATTTGTGATATGTGCTAAAATCTGTAGACCAGAATGAGTTGAATGTATTGGCTCTGAGTATGACATGATAATTAACCAGCTTAATGGCATGACTTAAGCTAAAACTTGAACTAGGTAATCTGATAATCTGATATTGAAACTATGTGCCAAGAGTGCGTGAAAATAGTTGATTGTTCATAAAGTTTTTGTGCCAATCTAGAACTTGCTCACTTAGTCCTACTAAGACAATCTACTTTAGAGGCTAGGAAGTGATCATAGGCCCTTGTTCTGATAACTCCACAAATTGCCTAAAAAGAATCCAACCAAATTAAATAAATGCTCCCTTTGATCCAAATGTTTTGAGCCTAAATTAGACCATTTCTTTCTAACCCCCTAACTCACCTTCCCATAATCTACTGTATTGACCCTGGTCCCTCCTTCGACATGTGCACCTCGACTTAGGCCAAAAACCTAAGTTGAGGGTGGCTAATGCAAAAAGTGACATCAATCTTGGTCTTGATCCGACATCGGGTATTGTGCACCTCAACCAATGGAAAATCCATAAGTTGAGGGTGGCTATGAAAGAGGAAACCGAAAGAAAAATGGGTATGAAAAGAGTTTGATGTTGAAACAGAGAAAAATAAAATAGAGGAGAGGATGTGACTTATTCAAAGCTAAAGAAAAGAATAACATGCAAGAAAAAGAAGAAAGTGAAAAATAAAGAGCTACAAAGTCTAAAGTCACATCCATGGTTGAAGAGAATCAACGGAAAGAAGGTAAAACGGTATGATGTCAAAAACAGGGCAAAAAGAGGTAGAAAGACTAATGTAATGTCAAGGTGGGAAGAAAGTCACTAAAGAGTACCCAAATATACCACACCTGACCTTGAGCCTATGTTACAAGCCAAGAAAGTCCTATAGTGATCCTAGAAACTAGTTTTGAGAGTCTGAGAAGTGAAAAGAAGTGCAAGCCTATGGTATTGAGCACTAACTGTACTTGAAGTTACTTCTATGTGTGAGTGTTGAATGAATCCTTGTACTCAAAATCATATTCATTGTGTGAAAAAAGGATTTTGTTTGAAGTAAGGGCACTAGTTACATTGTCAGAAAGTTGGCACCTTGGTGATAGTAAAACAGTGTATTTTGTGTGTTGATTGGTCGATCTTTGTCATGTTTTGATCCGCACAAGTTAGCTTATTGTGTCTGAGAGAAAATATTTGCACCCAAAAAGAGAGTCGGAGTAGAGAGCCATGTGATTGCTTCTGCTTGAATTGCTTGCTTCTATACAAGTGTCGTTTAGAGTCTTAGTGCGTCACTTGAGGACAAACAATGAATTTCAGTTGAGAATGTTGAAATGCCGTGAGTTTACGGTATTTTTAATACATTTCACTTAAAGAGTTGTGTGGGTCTAGGGCAATTTAGTATTGGTTTTAATTTATTTTTATCATGTTTGCAGGAAATATGTTCAGATGTGGAAACTGAGAGTCACAACTGAAGGATGTGCAGAAAAGGGCATCTACGGAGGTGATCTATGGATCGTAGGCCCACTCACGCTCTGTAGATGGTGATTGTAGATGGGAAGGCAAGGCTTGAAGGAAAATCAAAGAATTCTTGACCAAGTATGGAACCACGGTTGCAAACCACGGACTATAGATCGACCTACGGGCCGTACTGATGTTCCGTCAAATCATTCAGAGAGGGGTTCCGGTACTTGATTTTGAAGATTCTAAGTATGGAGCTACGGAGTGGGATCCATGGACCTTAGATCAATCCACGGTCCGTACTGTGGATCCGTCGATTGATTCAGAGAAGTGGAAATTTTGAAGATTGAAAAATGGCCTAAGTCCTGAGCCATGGGACGGATCTAGAAACCGTAGATGAAACCACGGTCCGCAGCTCAGTGTCTTAGATCGAAGACGCGTCCTGAAATATTATTTCTTTAATTTGTTTCCTTTTTAGTTAGGACTTGTTTTTCTATATATAAGGCAAGTAAACCTCGTTTTGGGGGGTTAGACTTTATTACTTTTATTCTAGTTCTTGACTTGGGAGATTAACTTGCAACTTTAGCAATTCTTAATTTCCTAAGTTCGTTTTGAAAAGATTGGTTTGGAAATTCAAGTTGAAATTCTGGGATTATCATTCTCATCACATAAGTTCATGATTTCTTCTTCTAAAAATATGAATTGTGTTCTTGGTAATATGGGTAACTAAATCCACAATTAGGGTTATGGGAACCATGAGCGATTAACAAAGTATGAATAGTAACTAAGCAATTCTTGAATAGTGTTGTTGCATGCATTGATAATTCTTTTGTTTAGAAGTCTTTTTAACGAGTGCACACGTTAGAAATCGCATTGTTGCTACTTGCCAAACCAAGGTGGTAGTTAATAAGAAAAGAATTATCAACATAGATTTAGTGTGATACTATCTAATAGTCTAATGTCGATTGGTGCGATGGTGAAAACTAAGCCATACATCGATGTGATTTCTAATATGAGGTAAAGGTAAGGGTTAGTAAATTATACACACATAGCCAGACCAAGGTGCGGGGTGAAACTCTTTAGTTGCCGGACCAAGAAATTTGAGATACCTAACTTATCAATTTGCATGTAATACACTAGGAAAGGATTGTTATTACTAGGATTACCACGTTATGAGCTTGTGGGGAACACGTACACCCTAGTTACCTTCTCATCTTGATAACAGCTAAAGTTTGAATCTTGCTCACTGAATACTTACATAACTTCCTAAATTTGTTTAACAAATTCCCCCCCCCCCCCTTTAATTACTTGTTTTCGAAAATACATTGACTAAACGAATATAATCGTCAGTTAAGTTTAAGTCTAAACCATATTTGCTTACAAGTTGGGTTCTTTACTTTATAACGATCGCTTATACTTCTTTAGGGAGGTGTAATTTTAGCCTATCACTTCACCTACTTCAAACCAGCCAACTGGAGATCTACACCTATGCCCGTACAGTGCCTCATAAGGGGACATCTGAAAATTGGAATGGTAACTATTATTGTATGCGAACTCTATAAGAGGAAGGTGATCATCCCAACTACCCTTGAAATTGATCACACAAGATCTCAACATGTCCTCTAAAGTCTGAATGGTAGGCTCTGCCTGACCATCTATTTGCGGATGAAATGTTGTGTTAAGGTTAACCTTAGTACCAAGAGCTTTCTGAAATGACTTCCAGAAATGAGAGGTAAACTGAGGACCTCTATCTGAGATGATAGAGAAAGGAACCCCATGCAACCTAACTATCTCATTAATGTAAAGCTTGGCGTAGTCTTCCGCTGAATCTATAGTCTTCACCGCCAAAAAGCGTGAAGACTTAGTAACTCTATCAACTATCACCCAAATAGAGTCATGTTGTCTGCGAGTGTCAGGTAGCCCTGTAATGAAGTCCATGTTGATCACTTCCCACTTCCAATTAGGAATGTCAATCTCTTGAGTCATACCTCCTGTTTTTTTATGTTCTACCTTGACTTGCTAGCAATTGGGGCACTTAGCCACAAAATCTGTTATATCTCTTTTCATGCCATTCCACCAATAGACTTCCCACAGGTCATGATACATCTTAGTGGCGCCTGGATGAATAGCATATATGCAGATATGGGCTTCTACAAGAATCTGCTGTCACAACTCTCCCACCTTAGGAACACATAGTCGATTCTTATTGCGAAGCACACCATATCCCCTTTGGGAGAAAACGTCAACCCTCTGCTGGTGGATTGCACCTTTTAGTTCAATAAATATCATATCGCTGTGTTTATTTTACTTCACCTCCACTACCAAAGAAGATTCTGACCATTCTGAACTGTTACACCACCATTTGATATGCTCATAAGGTGAACTCCTAAGCGAGCAAGTCTGTGAACGTCCTTTGCTAGTTCCTTTCTTTCTTCCTCAACATGCGCTATACTACCCATAGATAGTCTGCTAAGAGCATCTGGTACCTCATTGGCCTTACCAGGATAGTAATGCACACTCATATTGTAATCCTTGAGGAACTCAAGCCACCTCCTCTGGCGAAGATTCAACTCTTTCTGGGTGAACAAATACTGAAGGATCATATGGTATGTGAATACATCTACGTGAACACCATACAAATAATTCTCCAAATCTTAAGTGCAAACACCACTGCTACTAGCTCGAGGTCATGTGTTGGATAGTTCTTCTCATGTATCTTAAGTTGTCTAGAAGCATAAGTTATAACCTTATCTCGCTGCATCAACACACAACCTAGGCTGACTCTGGACGCATCACAATAGATAACATAACCATCTGAACCCTCTAGTAGAGTCAGAACATGAGTTGTAGTCAACCTAGTTTTCAATTCTGCAAAACTTTTCTCACAATAATTTGACCACTGAAACTTGACTTCTAAGTCAACTTAGTCAATCGAGAGGCTATGGATGAAAATCCTTCGACAAGCCTTCTGTAATAACTTTCTAGACCTAAGAAACTTATGATATCTGTAGGAGAGGTAGGTCTAGGCCATTGTTTCACTGCTTTTATTTTCTAGAAATCTACTCGCATCCTTTTGATGGATACTATATGCCCAAGGGAAGCAACTAATTGTAACCAAAACTCGCACTTGTTAAATTTGGCGAATAACTGGCGATCTTTGAGAGTTTGCAGGACAACCCTCAAATGGTTCGCATGTTCCTCCTCATTCCTACAGAAAATGAGGATATCATTTATAAAGACGATAACGAACAAGTCGAAATACTATTTGAACACTCTGTTCATCAAATCCATCAATGTTGTAGAAGCATTGGTAAGTCCAAATGACATAACTACAAATTCATAATGACCATACCAAGTTCTGAAGGCTGTCTTCGGAATGTCATTATCTCTGACTTTGAGCTGATGGAACCCGATCTGAGGTCTATCTTTGAGAAATGACTAGCAACCTGAAGTTGGTCAAACAAGTCATCAATCCTAAGGATGAGATACTTATTCTTGACTGTGACCTTGTTCAACTCCCTATAGTCAATACACATTCTGAGAGAACCGTCTTTCTTCTTCACAAACAACACTGGTACACCCTATGGGGAAATACTAGGTTTGATGAAGCGCTTATCTAGAAGTCTTTCAACTGCTCTTTCAGTTTCTTAAGCTATGATGAAGCCATTCTGTAAGGAGGGATAGAAATAGGTTAGGTATATAGAAGGAGATCAATTCCAAAGTCAATTTCCCTTTCGGGAGGAACTCCGGGAAGATCTTCTGGAAACACTTCTAGGAACTCATTGACTATGGGAACTGACTCAAGAGTTGGGATTTCGAAGCTTGAATCCTTAACCTAAACTAGATGACAGAGATACCCCTTAGAAATCACCTTTCTGGCCTTAAGGTAAGAAATGAATCGACCTATAGGCGCTATGCTACTACCCTTCCATTCTAAATTTGGTTTGTTAGGAAACTGAAAACGAACAATCTTAGTTCTACAATGGTCTGAGGCATAACAGGTAACCAATCCATGCCTAAAATGACATCGAAGTCTACCATTTCTAACTCTACAAGATCTGCTGAGGTGACTTTCTGAGAGACTGTGACAGGCAATTTTTGTATACTCGTCTAGCCATAACTGGGTTACCGACTGGAATAGAGACTGAGAAGGGTTCTGATAGTGTTTCTGGACTAACATTGAATTTAACTACTATATAAGGAGTTACAAAGGAAAGAGTAGCCCCTGGATCTAACAAATAATAAACATCTAAGTCAAAGATTCGTAATGTACAAGTGACTACATCCAGAGAGTCTTCCTGATCCTGGCGAGCCTACAGAGTATACAATCTGTTTTGGCGCTATCCGCCACCTATACCAGATGAGTTACCCTGCTGAGTTGGGTGACCTGCTGGTGCCGCTGAAGTTGTGGACTGAGCTCTACCAGTGTTACCTCCTTGACCCTGTCTAGAAGGATAATCTTTCAACCTGTGACCGGACTGACAATACCCAAAGCATCAATTCTTTCCTCCAAGGAACTAGCCCGGATGGTTCTTAGGACAGTTAGGGTAAGTTGGGTAGGTTCTGGTGCCTAAAACACTACTTTGAGTCTGAGAGCCTGATGTCCTACCCTTCTGATCATTACGAAACTTGGAGGGTGGAACACTAGCTGGTGAAGGTGCTGTAGCTGAAAATTTCTACTAAGACTACGAACAATTTCTACCACCCGATTTTTGTTGAGAATAGTCATAGTTGTCGATCCTAGCCTTCTTATTCTCATTGGCCTATTCCCTAAGCTTATCTCCCTCAACTTGCTAAGCGTGAGTCATGAGCCTAGAGATGCTCATATCTTTAAGTAACATGGAATTTCTCCACTCTGTCTTCACGAGTCTGACACTCCATATAAAAACTTATTAATTTGGGCCCGGGAATCACCAACCATGTGAGGAGCATACTTGGAGAGTTGGGTAAACTTTAGCCCATACTCTTGGTCTGCCATGCTACCTTGCCTTAATGTTCATAAATTCATAAGCTTTTGCCTCTCTTAACTCTCTTGGGAAGAACCTACCCAGAAAAGTCTTACTAAAGAAATCCCAAGTGATAGGAGCGGCATTTGTACCCCTGTTCTATTTACACTGAGTATACCATATATGAGCCACATCCTTAAGTTGGTAAGATGCAAACTCAACTCGATCATTCCCAGTCACCTGCGTCACTTCAAAGATCTTCTTGACCTCATCAATAAAGTTCTGGGGATCCTCACCAATCTGCGATCCTAAGAACTCTGGCGGATTAATCCTAATAAAATCTCGCACTCTGGCTGCAGCTGACCCTACATTAGTATATGCTGGAACTGGTACCCGCTGATTTATCTGGACTCTATATTTGAAACTTCTTGATCTGGGACTGGAGGAGCTGCATTTGGATTCCTAGCATTTGGATTGCTGGCGTTAGCTTTACGAGGAGGCATGATCACTGAAACGTAGAACGTCGAGTTAGAATGGAATTAGATCATAACTTACACGATAAGAGTAACAAGAAAATGAAGATTTTTCCTAAAACACTTTGTAGCCTCCATCTCATTAAATGTGGTGCTAACTACACCCCCATGAAAAAGACTCTACCTAGTGCGGCCTTTTATACATCCTAGGACATTTAAACCTAGTGCTCTGATACCAAGTTTATCACGCCCCAAGCTACCATAGAGACACAAAAACGGGACCTAGGATCACTAGTGACCCCATGTTAACCCTACTAGCATGACATGAGCATACTAAGAATAATATTAACTGATGCAGAAGCTTAATATCATGAAAACGAAAGTGATGGGGAATACCCATTCTAAAACTGAATATATTAAATCTGAGAGTTTAATACAAGAGAAATATCAACTCAAAGACTAAGGTGAATCTATCTATGTCTGATCACGGCCTCTAACTGACTAAAAGTATTGGGAAATACCCCAGCTAAATCTAGCAACACTAAAACTCAAAGATTGAAATACTGAAGTAAAGGATATAATTATTGTCCTCGGAGAATGAGGACTTACCACTGATGCTGCTGAGCTAGAGATCGGGAACCGATCTATGCGTGATCTGGAATCTGAGAACCTGAACCTACATCACAAGATGATGTAGCGCAGAGTATGTGTCAGTACTAGAGTGGTACTGAACATGCAGGATAGAGTAAAGCTAAAATAATATATAACTGAACAAGCAATAAAGCAAGGTTATAAACTGAACATGATATAGATACTGAGTGCTGAAGTAACTGAATACAAAGACCACTTTTATAACATGGTGATACTTAAAACTCACTGTACTGAAATGTGGTCAATGCAATAGAGTCTGACTGAACGGTGAGAGTTACTAATAACCGACATCAAACCATATGAGCTGAATGTGGTGTCCGATGTGTATGCCCCATCGAGAGGACCCAATACAATCGGCCAAAGGTGTAGAGGCATGCTGGCGTGATCACTAAAATGATGCCCACAGAGTGGACTTACAACCTACGTGGCTCGTAGTTCTGGGACTATATGGGTGACTGACCCTAGTCCAACTCGATATCATGCTACTCCCAATAGATTAATTAATTAACACATTAAGACTGAAGTTCTGTAATATACTAGATAGCTCAAAATTGGCATGCAAACTGAGAATGCAACAATTATGACTGATAATATGTCATTCGTAAACTGAAGCATGTGTATATATGTAATAACTGAATAATCTGACCTAGCATGCATAATTCATGAACTAACGAATATCTACAACTACGGTTCTGAATATCATATGCGACACAGCGTAATAACATGATAATCTGATTTGGAACATTAAATTAACAAGTTCATGATAATCTGGTTAAGTTCTAGAAACCCTAGGCCTAGTTAATATTAGGGAATCAAGAATCTGACTGAATTCTAGGGACTTAATGGGCGAAACGAACCCACTAGTGAAATCCCCCATACCTGGTGACGAAACTTGTTGCGTTCTTGAACTAGGGCTCTTGACTTCTTTCTTATCTTAGCATTCTAACTTTCTATGTTTTGTTGAATGATTTGACTTAGGTGAGTTCTTGTTATGTTTCTATGCCAAAACTAACCAAAACCACGTAGTTTAGGGGTCCAAACAGATAGGAAAAGACCAAAAGACCCCCGACTTAACTGTTGTCGGAGTGACCGAAGGACCGTCGATGGACTGATGGTCCGTGCTGGTGAGCCATCAATCGCAACTGGAACTGGGTTACTGGGTGCCTAATCAACGGACAAAGACCACGGACCGTGGCTTGGCCTACAGATCATAAGTATGGCCTTGGTTAGGACTTAGTCATTTCTCCTGGGGCTTATGGGAGGAGGGTCACAGGTGCGAACCACGAACCTGCAGGACGGACCGTGGATCCTCCTACATGCGTGGATTGTGCCCGTTGGTGCCACCTGCAACACCTGAAAACTGCAATCTGGTCTATTCTAGTATACGAGGTGTTACACTTTTCATGCCAATGCACCAATTAGGAGCAGTTATAAAATAATACATGATTTTTTGGAGCATATTTACTTTAGTTGTAAAAGTGAAAATAAGATTTAAATATAATGTTATCATAGGTGTATATAATAAATAAGATTGTCGTAGAGAGGGTTTGACTAAATTATTATTATTATTATTATTATTTAAAAAAGTTTGCATTTAATATCAACAAACTCGTTTTACTAGAAAAGCACACATATTCAAGGCGTGTAATAGTGGAGTAACTTTCACTATATTCACTGGTAGTGTGTTTGAAAATTCCACTTTGCAGCCATTTCTCGAGAATAGTGGTGTATGTAGAACGCACATATTGAAGAGAAAAAATATATATTTAAATTTTACGTAATGAACAAAAAACTGTGACAACAACATCCTCCCCCAACCTATGGTTGCAGGAGACACAAACACTAGTTTAGGATGAATGAGCATATATAAAGAAAAACATATTTACTTAATTTAAAAATTGTTTGTGAAGAAAATTTAAATTATGAAACCAAGCGTGATTAAGCAATTTAGGATAAAATGAGCATATATGAAAAAAATACTAAATCTGTAAAATGTTAATGAAGAAAAATTTGAATTTAAATTTAAATTCTTCAAGTGAGTGTGATCCCAGAATAAGTACATATATGAATAAATTTTTTAAAAAAATATTCAATTCTTTTAAGTCTTTTTTTCTACTTCGATTGATTGATTTGATTTTTTTATCGATTTATGAACACTCCTATGAGGGAGTAGTTGGAAGAGAAATTGATTATAAAACATAATAATTTGTTACAAAACGTGATATCGAAATTAAAATCATACAATACCAATACCATGAATTTTTTGATTTACATTAAATTATACTACTTTATTATGGTTAAGTCAAAATTTAAATATAATCTTTATTAATTAATCGTTATTAGCAGTAAAAATGTAAGTTATGATATGGTTCATGTATTTTTAGAGTTGGTATAAACACCAAATACGCATATTTTTTATCAGAATATTGTTGTGTCATTAGAACCTCAACCCTTTTATGTTAAATTTTGTTTGTTTACATCTAAGATTCCTTAATTATTACTAATTGCCCATTAATGGTGTCATTCAAAGTTAATATTAGGCTTTGCTTATTAATAATAGATTATTGAAATCTTAAATCATGTTTGACCATGTAAATACTTTTCACAGATAAATAAAATTGAATTCTCAAAATAAATGTGATAAAGTAATTTAGGACAAAGAAAGTATATATATGAATAATATTTTATTTACTAACCTTTGACCATAAATTTAATCAACCAATATTTTTTAGCGTTTATTCCATTCTAGCGGGCCCAATAAACAGCTACTAATTATGACATGTCATTTAAGATTCTTTAACAAGACTCTCGTGACATAACACAGTCAATTCGGCTAGACATAACAAAATTTTTTCGTAAACCACGCTGTATAGAATTACTCATCACACTTATATATAAACCCTTGAGCTTTCTCTTCCTCTCACTTGTCAAATTTCAGTGTTTGAAAATATAGCAAAACACTGAACTAAAAACCCTCTCTAATTGATTTGGCCGGAATTCATTGGTGAGCTTTGATTGAGGTGAACTACTCTGCCAAAAAATCTTTCACTAAGCTTAATTCATTAATTATGCTGGAATTTATCATATAGAATTCACCAGTGATAATCTCTTCTTTCTTTGTTTTTAAATGTCTTCTTTCTAATTAACAAATGTATCATAGGAACTTTCTCGTTAAAAAAAATTAAAATACCAAAAAAGCAAGTAATTTTTTTGTTTAATGACTTATTTTAGAGAAATAATTTTAGTGATAATTATGAACTTAGCATATCTACATGTAAGAACCATTTATTTATTTTTATTCTTCAATATTTTTGGTGCTATGTTTGGCGGTATTTTCGATCATTGAGTTTTCAGGTTGAGAGTGAGAATCTCTTTTTTTTTACATTATTTTTTATCAGGTTCCCATAATTTGTTTTAATTATTTTATTTTCATTTTTTTCTTTGATTGAAGTGACAAATTTTAGTACTCATAAATCTCGATACTTGCTATTCAGTGTTGGAGCACTGCATCTGAAATACTTAAAATGGTAAATTTTCGATTTGAATTGTTTCAACATTTATTCTGTTGCACTAGCAATTTTTTAAAATGTTGTATGTGTATGGTAAAATTGACAATAAATCTTTCATGCTTTGATTTATATTCCTTTTTTCAATATGTAGTGTATGCTTTAATTTGATTTGTGTTCTTCTTTTTCTTTTCTTTTTTTTTCAATCTCTAACGTGTGCTTTGATCTGTTCTTATTTTATCTACCTTGTGTTTTAAGATTAATGTTTTTTATGTTGAGAAATTGTTATGGTTCAAGCCAAATACAATTAATTGAGAGTTAGTTGTTGTACTAGTATTTCGTTCTGCATAATGATTCTTGACATGGATATACTTCGGCTCCTCCTTGACTTGTAAAGGGTAGCTTATCAAAGGCGAGACTAGAATTTCTAGAACGTGCAATACTTATAAAGGAAAAAATAATTATTAAATTTTAAATTAGTGTGGTAAAAATTAATTGGTTCAATTATTAAAAAGATAGCTTCATCTTCTGTATTTAGTCATTTGTGTTTATAGATTTATGTTGTTTTGACGTAATCAAAGACACCACTTCCAATTGAGGTGTCAATGATCGCGTGCAGTAATATAACCCAACCGAATCGGTTGGGGTCGAGTCCCAAGGGAGTTGTTGCAAGAATTAATAGAAAAGTAAAATCAAGTTCTAATCAATCATAGCTATAAACATTAACGAGTAAAAAAACATAATAAATCAAGAAGGTGACACGAATATCAATTACCAATTAGGTGTTTGTATTCAATTAATGACAAAAATAGCGAAAATATAAAAATATGAGATAGGGAGACGAGATTCTTGGGATATGATAGGAATATGGGATAAAAGATACTATTGGGTAAATGCTATTGATTGTAAATCGCTAAATATTTGTAACTAGGCTAGACTTTAGTGGGCGTAAATTCTCTCCCAAGCAACTTACCCTGAATCAACTTGATTTCTCTCGAACACCGAGTTGTAGCACTTAAACACAGCCTCCGCCTTAGCCCATTCACTTTCTCGAGCTGAATGTGTGGGAGAAGGACTAGGATTCACTCTCTCGAGCTAAACCCACGATGACCAAATAACCACCGGCTATCGATTTAGTAGTCTTAGTTTTCAACGTCTCTCTCGAGCAACCCAAAAACACTAAGATGAAATCCTATTTCCAAATACAATCCCATTAAGTTCAAACACAGCTACAAAACAAAATCACATTTAAACATCAAATAGACTAACAATAAGCAATACCCAACAGAAAATTTGACCCATATTCACAAAATCACACAACAAGAATTAGTGTTTTAGCTAGACAGGAAAAAGAGATAGAAATCAATACCAACATGTGCTTCCATGAAGTGGGTATGATAGAAAATGTCTTCAAACACGTCAAAGATGAAGATTCTTGGATACCCACTTCCAGTTTCTTGGAGTTGAAAACCTTCAAGCTCAACAACAATGACTCCCAAAAACTCTAAAAACTAAAAACTAAAAATATTCTAAGTCTCAGTAATAATTCTCTACAACTTAATACTAAGCTAAATAATTAAATGAGTATTTATAGTTTTTGAAAATTTGTGTTGTGAAGAATCACTCGGCAGAGTTAGTCGAAATCGCCGATGCACTCGACGATTCGCCCTTTGGTCTAGTTCATCTCCTTTCAGCTTTTGCCTTTAGCATCTTCGCATTTTGAATCATTGGGCGAGATAGTGTTGCTTCGTGGAATTGTTCGGTGACGCGCCGACTTCTCCCTTTCCTCGCAGACTTGATCTTTTCCTTCAGGGCTTAGCACACTGGAATATTAGGAGAGGTTAAGGCCATTCGGCTACTCGCCTAACGCATTAGGCGATCCTCAAGCCTTCTTTTCTTCGTCTTTTCAGCCGCCTTGTTCCTTTTTGCCGAGTAGTGTCCATTCTTTGCCTCGAACTCCAAATACCTGAAACTTAAGGATTTACATAATTTATTTTGAAAAAATATGCATTTAAAGACACTAAATCTATCAAAATAAAGCCCTAAATGAGTCCAAATCGTGGACTGATCAATACCCCCAACTTAAACTTTTGCTTGTCCTCAAGTTCGGCAGTTCAAAATTGATGACTCAAATAGTGCTACACAAGACTCAATCATGAATGTACACACAAGACTCAACTTACT
>JAJOOH010016221.1:0-25613 GCA_029582605.1 Solanum gracilifrons
TGGTATTGAAGAGGATTTCATTAACTAGCGTGTGAGTTGGTAGCATCCGGTGAGCCCCGCATTGTTTCGCGTGGCAAGAGAACTATTGATTTGTCATGTTTATTTAGTTTCTTTTAAAAACTCTTAGAGTTGCTCCATTTGTCATTCTTTTGATTTGAGTCAAGATTAGTCCTTCGAATTGTAGTCAAGTGACTAGTTTGGAACTTTTTTCCGTAATTTGGAGATGAATTGGTTTTATTGCGCAACAATTTGATCATTGATGGATATTAAATGGTGGTTTATAGTTGCTATTAGTTGTGTTGTGAAATTCTGAGACAGGAAAAATCCAGGATAGGCCTAAAAACAAAGGAAACTCTGCCCGATTTTCTGTAGAATTCTGGTGAGGCTTGCTTTGGGATTCTCTCCCTTAGCGCCGGTCATGATCCTTAATTGGGTCGTGACAGATATATTGTATTATTTATCATCGACACAAATTAACACATTTGTCTTTTGAGTTATTTTTCTTTGTCAGGTACTTAAAACTGATTTGTGTTGAAAAATTGGTTGAACATTCAAAGTTCTCAAAGATTCCTTCCTCAATTGAAATTTGTTGAAAGAAAAATAAAATGACCCAGAATAGTGAGAATACTGACATGGCTGAAGTTGCTATAGTTCAACCCCCTGCCATTGATCAAAATGAGTTAATTGCACGGCTGATGCAACAAATTGCTGAATTAAGGGTTGAGCTTCAGAAAAAGCAAGATTTGTCGATATCGACTGTCGATGTCAACACTCTAGGTGATGGAAGGCTTCCACTCCAATTTCCTCATCTGAATTCAAACTCGGAACATATCCAGAATAACTCACCCTCCAACCCTGCTCGAAATCCCTCAACTATCAACTTAACTACCCCAAATCTTCATCAGACCAAAACTTCATACCAAGCACCACCTCCTCTTCAGAGCCTGAATCCCAACCCTCAAACCATCATTCCATGTCAAAGCCCAAATGCTAACAACTCTCAAACATTCCCTCCATTCCAAAGCTTAAACGTCAATAATCCTCAACCATCCATTTTCATGTACCAGACCCCTGCTCAAGGCACTCAAAATCCACCAAACGCTCAACCCCTACCTCCAAAAGTAACTTTTGATATTCCAGGCCACACCGAACCACATATTCACTATAGTGGCTGTTCCGAACTACACCACTACAAAGAGGAGGAGAAGGAATGGAGGACCAAAAAGGAAAAGACTAAGCAAATCATGAAGGAAGAGATTGCGAAAGTGATAAAAGAACTTGATTACTCTTCAGAAGAGGTGCGGCTGAACTACGGAAATTTATGCATTCATCCGGATTTCGACCTTCCGGAAGGGTTCAAAGTGCCAAAGTTCGTCACTTTTAATGGAACTGGAAATCCTTTAGCACATTTGAAAGTATATTGTGATCAATTGGTGGGAGTTGACCAAAATGAAGCATTGTTGATGCGCCTCTTCAGTCGAAGTCTAAATGGAGAAGCTTTGGAGTGGCTTACATCACAAGAATTAAAACAATGGACGAGTTGGAATGCACTCGCAAGAGATTTCACTGAAAGATTTGGACATAACGTAGAAGTTTCCCCTGATCGTTACTATTTGGAGAAGATCAAACAGAAATCTACAGAAAACTATCGAGAGTACGCTCTTCGTTGGAGAAAAGAAACTGCAAGAGTAAAACCTCCCATGTCAGAACGTGAGATCACTGAAATGTTTATTCGAACTCATAAGCCTGAGTACTATGAAAGAATGTTGTGCATGATGGGACAAAAATTTGTTGAAATCGTTAAGGTGGGAGAAGCTTTGGAAGATAGTTTCAAAACTGGAAAGGTCACAAACTTTATTGCATTGCGAGCTAATGACAAAGCTAGCAGAATAAGTGATATGGATATATCAAAAGAAAAAGAAGAAGAGGTCTCCACGGTCACAGCTACCTATATGCGGTCAGCTCCACAAAAGAAATATCGAAACCACAATGTCAATCAGAAAAGATTCATTCGTCCAAACTTTAGGAAAGCTCCTAAAGTATTTACACCACTAAAAGAATCTCAAACTCAACTCTATGAAAGGTTGAAAGCAATGGGTATGCTCCATCATATAGAAGGAAGACCAACCAATCTTTTGGGAAAATTTTGCAGGGCTGACCACAGATGTGCTTATCATTCAGGAGTTGTTGGACAAGACACGGAGAATTGTTCAACCCTCTAGCACAAAATTCAAAACATGATCAACAACAATTTAATCAATATTGATTAAGCCTCCTCAAACTATAGCATATTGGATGCTTAAGAGTATGCACAAGACGTCTTTGAACAAGGTCATGTGAAGTATGCCCAGCATTGTTCAGAATTTTGCATATGAAGTTTTGTTATCTTTCATTTGAAAAAGCATATTAAATCTTTTTTCCAATTTTATCGCACATTCCTTACAATGAACGACGTCTGACCTGAATTCTCAAGAATGAGATACGTAGGCGGCCTATGTCAGCCTCGGTCGTTTCCTTATAAAAATTTCCTAATTTTGTTAATCTTTGAAAGGGGAACGACGTTTGACCTGATTTCTGCATCAACGTGATACGTAGGCGCCACAACGGTTCAGTCATATTTCCTATAAGATTTCTATTTCTTTTATTATGGAAACTGGACAGATTTTTTGAGAGAATCTCAAAAATCCATTTGAAGATAGACTTCTTCAACAAGTTAATACTGAAGATCAAAATGCAACTGGGTTACTTTTGAGTGGATCTCGAAAAATTAAGATGAAATTTTGTAGAAAATCAAGTTTGCAGCTGGGACAGAATTTTTGAGATGATCTCAAAAATTCTGCAAAAATATCATTAGCTAAAGGACTTATACCTAGGATTATTGAAGCAAACTGGGACAAAATTTTGAGAAGGAACCTCAAAATTCTAGAACGAGCAACCTCAGGAATAACAAAGCAAGTTACAAGAGTTCTTCCATATTTTAGGCTTGAACAAAAATTTTAAGGAAGGTTCTCAAAAATTTCATCAAGATTATATTTCGGAGAGCAGACGAGCGTGCGAGTCAACAGCATGAAGAAGCATGGAGAGTAAACCAACAACAAGCAGTCTTTCAAACTAAGAATTTTTCTTTGGATGCAGGAACAATGAAGTCACAAAAATGGCAGTGTCAAAGTGGTCAAGCATGGAAAAAGACGTCATTTACACCCATCATGGCCTCATCAACAAAACTTAGAAAATTTTCCGTCTTATTTTATCTTCATTTCATTATGTTGCCTCAAGTGATTTATAACCATATTCATTTATTTTGCAGGAACATTAAGGACAAACGCTAATAGATTCTTTCAAAGTTTTAAGAAACAACGTGTTGGAGGATCGCTAGTGATGAGTCACGATCAAAGTCACCATCAGGCTCATCATAGCCTAATCCTAATAAGCCAAGTGACTTAATATAATGCTTTATCTTTACATATATTCTTTAATTCATCATCAATACTAATGTTTGGTGTCAAGTTTTGCAGGTGATAGTATTAGTAAAGTCAGGATCATATGTGAAATCGACATCAAAGATGAAGATGATCAAAAGTGACACTATTTTAGAAGTGTTGAAAGAATTAAGTCATTCACCTCGATAATTCTGTCTTTTGAAGAGAGAATCGTAGTCGCGACGTACATATACGTTGATATAGTTATTTTTAGTATGATTATCGCGTAGCAATTTAGGCATACGTGTTTCTTGACAATGTCAGGGTCGAGATTTCAAAGTCTGTTGGGTATCCACCCCATAAGTGGATCATGTGTTTTAATTGACCGATCAAAGACTTTAGTATATAGTTTGTTGGGCGATCCACCCCATAAGTGGTTCGTATATTTGTTTGCCCATTTCAGGTTCCTATTTTTAACTATATTGGAATATTATCGAGTCATCCACCTCGTTACAGTTGGAATATTATCGAGCCTCCACCTCGTTACAGTTGGAATATTATTGAGTTATCCACCTCGTTACAGTTGGAATATTATCGAGCCATCCACCTCGTTACAGTCGAAATATTATCGAGTCATCCACCTCGTTACAGTTGGAATATTATCGAGTTATCCACCTTGTTACAGTTGGAATATTATCGAGCCATCCACCTCCTTAAAGTTGGAATATTATCGAGCTATCCACCTCATTACAGTTGGAATATTATCGAGTCATCCACCTAGTTACAGTTGGGATATTATCGAGTCATCCACCTCGTTACAGTTGAAATATTATCGAGCCATCCGCCTCGTGACAGTTGGGATATTATCGAGTCATCCACATCGTTACAGTTGAAATATTATCGAGCCTCCATCTCGTTATAATTGGAATATTATCGAGCATCAACCTCGTTACAGTTGGATAATTATTGAGTCATCCACCTCGTTACAATTGGATATTCATCGAGCCATCCACCTCGTTACAGCTGGATCATAATCATTGAGTCATCTAGCTCGTTGCAGAGATCACAGGAGTTTGCTATGCAGAAAACAAGTAATGACATCTCCAAATTCCGACAAATCATGAGTTGTAATGGATATACTGTGTTCGAAAGCGCAAGAGTAACTGGAAAACATCGTGCGGACGACATAAAAAAAAAGATGTAGCACAACGTGGAACTTTTTTTTAGCAGCGAACTGGGACATAGTCCAAAGAGGAGTGTCAAACTCTTAGGACGCGAGTTGATAAACGACTTCCACCACAATCAAACCACACCCCTATCAGAAGGCATGTGGGTTTTTCTTTAGGTTTGTCGGTTTTAGTTTCGCATCCAAATTTTTTTTGTCACTACCGGTAGCAGCTTTCCAATCTGAGTGAAAATGCACCAAGAGCTTTGGAAATTATGTCCGTGTAAGTTCTTAATTATGGGTGTGTAGCGCGCCACATTCATAGTTAAGAGATTGCAAGACTCTTTTCATAATTTGGCTTACTTTGTCACTCCTCCGGAACCAAAAGATATCTTAGAATGAGAGATTCATTTTCAACCGATTCAGTCAAACTACAAGCAGTCTGATTCCCCAAGTTGAAGGATATGTAAACGGGACCAGGGTTGAAAACTCGGTTGTATTCCGACATTCACTCTTAAATCTTATTTCCAAGCATTTTGGTATCTTCATAATGCGGTGCAGGGATAGCTTTTGAGTTCTTTCAGAGTCGAGCATTTAATCAAGCGTATCAAACTACAAGTTGCCTAAATTCTCATATAGCCTGAGATATGTAGGAAACCCATCTCCGGGGTTCGGCCATAATTCCTAAAGTCCGTACAAAAGGCCTTTTTCTAAAGGATGAATATGTGGTCGGTCAAAATTGGATTTGTCAATTTTATTCGTCTCGGATTTCTTTCATCAATCCAAGTCAAATGAGGGATAGTTGTTGACACCCAATTTTGGACCTCCACAATATAAATTAATCATCGAGCTTTTTAAATTCCAAACGATTTAAATAATTAGTTTCATTAAAATTTCTAAATAATAATAATAATATAGTTTGCAAGTTATTTTAAATAGATTTGTCACTTTTTATAATTTTTAGATAATATATATGTTTTACATAATTATATATATAATTAGTATATTTTATGATTATTCGAAAATAGTCTCAGAAAGATTTTGTTTAATTAAATATTTGGTTAATTAGTTATATAATAGTTTATATTTTAAATTATTTAGTTTATATTTGGGTTAACTATTTTATTTTGTTAAGAGTAAGAAGATCAGTAATTAGTTTATAATAATTCATCTTGTTTAAATTTTGACCAAACACACCGATTAGATGGAATTTGGTTATAATTGAAATTTATTTGGGCTATTATCCGATTACAATCTTAGCCAAACATAATCGATTTATTCCAAGCCTTTGCAAGATCGACTTGGGCCATTTTTCCTTCACTCTGTCCAGCAACCCAACTTCCAGCATTCCAATTCCAACAATTTTAAGCCCAGCCCACCTCCTGCAGCCCAAAAACAACAAAACATACGTTCCGACATACATCACAACAGCAACTCCGAACGGCATCAACAATGCCAAGAACGACAAATTCTCCAACGTTCTTAATTCCAAACGGCGTGAAAACGGCAAATACAATTCTCTCAAACCTGCTCAAAAACAGCTAGTACATAGCAGTAGCAAGTGGCGTGAACACATCAGTAGACAGAAAAAGCAACTGAGTACTCGTTGTCGTCTTCCTATTTAGCCTCAGCCATCCGTACGTGAGCAGTGCTAGGTGGAGCAATCTCCTTCCTCGAGCGTCCTTGCTCCAAAATCGAACGGCTCTCCCTAACAATCCGTTATAAATTTGTTGAATTTGGTACTATGGCCAGCCATTTGAGGCTTATCTCCCAAGGAGATTCGAATTTTGAATTTCGATTTTACCCGTCTTGCCCTCACGTTTTCCCCCCATAAATCTACCCTAGTTTTTCCCTATAAAATTTTCTGATGATTCATTGTTAAAGGGGGTATTTTTCTACTGATAAGGATACATAGAGAAATATACATAAAAGAACATAAATATATAACAAATATAATCAAAATAGCAAGGGAGACCTTTTTCAATCCTTTTCGTTTTCACCCGCTTTCCCTGCTTGTCGGAATTTTTTGAGGTTTACGCTTGTGGTGGTGGAAGCTCGGTATCTTTAGTTTGTGGTCCCTCGTTCGCTGCCCCCAAAAAGGTGAACCCTTTTTTTTAAATTTTAGCTCGTTTCAATGTTGTTTTGTTTGCTTCCTTGAGTAACTTTGTTCTTTGTTTGATTCATTATTGCCGTAAGATAAATGTTTGCTTGGTTTCGAATGGGGTTAACTTAGTTGATTAATGTAAAGTGTATTATTCGTGTGAGTTAATCATCTTTAAACATCTATGGAGATTTTGAGTAGATCAATGAGTTTATTGATTTTGTTTTTATGAGGTTCAAATGCCATTTATTTACTGTTGGGCTCGTTTGCAAAGTATTTCGAGAGTTGTCATGTTTAATCTTTTAGAATTGGTTACTTGAGAATATGATCTAAGTAGGTATGTGTGGTCAGTGTGTATTTCAGAACTGTTTTCTAGCCTAAAAATTGTTACTCTTCTCGTTTATTTTCCAAGTCTTCATGGCTGCATTTTATTTAGTTTTCAAACTGTTATGCTCATCTTATGTTTGTGTTGTGTCTTCATTTTTTTTCTCTTCTCTATTTGTGCTCATGCTCATGTTCTGTAAAGTGTTTTGAACATATCATTGGTTTTGCTTTCATTTTTCTGAAGCTTATCTTAATTAGTTTTCATCCATATCGATACATATATATATTCGTGCAAAAGTGTTAGAGTTTTCTTGGGTTTAATAGATTTCTTTTTTTTTATATAGGACCCATATTCTGATTCTTCCACATCTTTGCCTATTTTATCTGTTTTCCACTATTAGATGTATATCATGTTTAGTTAAAAGGTATTGTCTATGCTTATGGTTTCCTTGTTTAAGAATCATATGTTGCTAGCTATTGATTTTGTTTATTTCTTCTCATTTTCAGCATGTTTCTATAGTTTGTTGAGTATAGCATACGCTTCCTTTGTTTACTGTAATAATTTTAGGCCTCTTTCTTTTTTTTAGGTTTGGTTTAAAACGCCTTTAATCTTAAATCTGCTTTAGAAAATGATAAGTCGCTATGATTAAGATCATTTACTGTGGATATCTTGTTGTCTTACGTTGTTGATATAGGCTTGGCATTGTGTTGCGTTTTGATTCGGTTTATTACCTTGTATTGTCATGTAGGGTATTGCTTTCGATTTAGTTGAGATTGTTCCTTGCTATTTTGTATTTGTTTCTTTAAATGGCCCCCTTTTGATAATAAAATATAATTATGATGCACTTATTTTATGTTAGTATGTTTGCCTCTTCGAAAATACAAAACGGTGTGAATCTTACTCCTTTCTTAAACAATAATGAAGTGTGCTTGCTTTAGTTGGTTATTACATTTTATTTTAATTGTGGTATATTAGTTGGTTATGTGAGCCAAATTGAATTGAACTTGTGCAATTTATTCGATCATATATCATTGTTTGGAATTTTCAAGTGTTAAACTCTCTTCTTTTTTTTCTTTCCAAAGCTAGCCTATTGTTTCCTTAGAATATCATACAAATTTAAATATTCATGAAGTTTGGTTAAAATTTAAGCATGTTGGGGAAGTAGGACTCAAGGTTTTATTTTGATTTGTTTCTTGTATGTGGTTTGTTAATATTGTAGTTATTTCCATATTTTTGGAATGAACATACTTTTGTTTATGAGTCAATTGGAAGCTGAGCTTTTTTTTTTATTGTCAATCTGTCTAGCATGTGCATTGTATTATATTTCTTGCAGCTCTTACTTTATTATTTATGGAAGGCATTTGAGGGAGTGTATATTAATTAATTTATTTTTTCCCATTTTCTTTACATGTGATGTTTTGCGGAGTCCAAATTGGACCCTTTTCATCATCTCCTTGCATTCTCGAGTATCGAGTCAACCTCATCTTATTCGAGCGAAAAGGAGGGAAAGTTTCAGGGCTGAGAGCTGATATACAAGTCTCAGAACGGAAATAAAGGGGGTTTGTATACGTGCCATATACAACTGTATACATAAGATATACAGTGATATACATCAAGTGTATACACTGTATATTGGAGCATAAATGGGCCTGAGAAGTCCCCAAATTTCCAGTTTTGTGTTTTGTTGTAATTGGGCTAAAAAAATCCATTTATTTTTAGTATCATATGCTAGTTTTAGGACAGGTGAAATTGGGACCAAAAGCCCAAAGAAAAATTAGCATCTATATTAGTTTAGGACAGGTTGAAGTGGGCTAAAAGGCCCAAATCCGAACTAGGCCCAAGTGTTGGTCCAGGCGGACAGAAAAACCAAACTTGGGCCCGAGTCTCTTTCCCTTTCTATTTTATTGTGTTTGTGTGCTTGTTGATATTTGCCGCTAATCTTAAGGTCGAAAACTTCAAAACTCCGAAAGACGCCCATTTTGATTTAACAACTTAACTAAATCAGTCATCGTTTAACAAAACTTAAAGAATAAATGTTGCAAATTATCTCACTTAGTATTCCCGTATTTCCCCTTGTTCAATTCAAATTAAGTCAAACGAATTTAGCCAAATAATTAATTGTCGAATAACCACATTAGTGGACATTCTAGGTGCTTTTAAAACCTTCCTAGAATGTTAATAAGAACCTCGAACCCTTTTTAAGTTTTCACTAGATTTCTGTTTTAGTCTTTTGAAAACAACAGTTTTCTTGATTTTTCTTAAAAATTAAGTGGCGACTCTAAAATCAGTCCAATTAATATTTTTAAATAAAACATTGTTTGTATAATTCCGGGTACATTTGTATAATTCGCGTGTTTTTGTATAATTGAGTAATATAAAGTCCGAAATTATACAAATATGATAAAACTCGAAATAACGAATTGATACAAACATAAACATATGAATTTTAAACATTTATACAAATTATATTAGACAAATTACATTATATAAATTATATTATACAAAATCCGAAAACTACACGTTTATACAAACTTTAAAAAATTATACACAAAAAGATTGAATGTATATAGTGATGAAACTGAAAAACCAAAGAAAATCATCGTCATATACAAATGAAACCATCGTATACAAATACAAATCAAGCGAAGAATTGTTAGTTGCAATTATACAATGTGGCGAATTATACAAACATAGTTAATTATATAACCTCGAAGTCAGCCTACGAAATTAATGGTTAATGTTAGTCGCAAGCAGTGGCGAATTTAGAGCTAAAAAATAGGGCATCGGCACCCGTGGTCTCTTCGTAAAATTAGATATTTTATATATATATATTTTAAGATTTTGTATAATATTATATTCGGGCACCCGTACTACAAGAAGTTTAAATGGTCCACATGGTTAAATGTTGAACTTTTGACCTTAAGGATTAAGGATCAATTCTCACTTCAATACATTTTACTTGGTGCACCCATGTTCGAAAAATCGCACCCATGTTCAAAAAATTCTAGATTCGCCTCTGGTCGCAAGTGGTAATTATAGTAAATTATAACTATGATGACTAATTAATTAGTATATTTTTACTTAACTGCATAATTTTTCCAAAATAAAATCACGACAATTAAAAGAGAACGAAGAGATTACTAATTAAACACTAAACTATCACTATATTTGGTAATTAGGCACGAAGATCCAAGATCCAAATGACTTTCCTTGTTGACCCGAACTGAATATCTCTGTTCCTTTGAGATCTCCATCAGCTTCCATTTCAAGATCCTTTTGGCAACTCTCAAAAATGCCCAATTCATCTTCTTTACTCCTAATTTTATCTGGCAATCTCTTTCTCCAAGCTGCTCTTGCTCTCTCCCTCACTCTCCTTCTTCACTTCATCAAGATCCCTGCACTTTTGCTCTCTGGTCTTTTCACTTATGTTCACCCTGATGATGTTGCTCCAAACAATGCATCTTCAAATGGGGTTCGGGCAGCCATTCGAAGGCCAGGTACTAATGATTCTGAGCTCAAACCCAGAAAGAAATCCAAAGAAAGATTTGAGTTTGATGAAAATAAAGCTCAGATCTTTAGGTTAAAGCTTAGTGATGGTCATCTTCAGACAAGGATTTATTTCGAGGATTTTCGTAGTGTTTTTAATTCTATTCTTGTTTCTCTTTCTTGTTTGTTGCTTCATCGATTCTTGCCGAAATCTGAAGAGTCTGGGGTGTTGAAGAGCGGTTCTTTTGTTCCGATTTTATTTGGGTTTTTGGGTGTTGGTAGAATTTTCGTTTTGATTTTTAGGGTTTCGTTTGAAAGATCTGCATCTAAGCTGTCGGAGAAGCATTTGAGTGTTCTTTTGGGTTTTCTTGGGTTTATTGTATCGCTTGGTATTGTACATGGGGCAGTTCCTAAATGGGTTTTTGATGTTCATTTTGAAGCATTACATGGGTTTGAGAAGTTGTTTATTGCAATTTTCATGGGATGTATTTCATGTTTTTTGTATATGCCAGCAGTGAGAATTGCTCATGCCTTTTGGCTTGGAACTGATCAGCTTCGTTGTAATTTGCCTATTGTTTCGTGTGGATGGTTTGCGCGATTGCTTCTTCATGCTAACTATTTGGTCATGGTTTTGACATCAATACTTTGGGTGAAACCGTTTACTGACCTATTACTTATTGATCAAAATTCAAGAATTGAAAATGTTACAAAGTTGGTTGGAAATGTGGGTATGCAGAAGTCGGAATTTAGTAGCTTTAGGCTATGGTGTTTGTTGGTTTCGGGCTTATTGCAGATTGTATCGTTGCGATCAAACGTGCAGATGTACTTGAATGAAGCAGTATTGTGTTGGTATCAAAGACTGCACGCTAGCAAAGTTCCTGACTTAGCTTATAGTAGGGCCAAGGTGTTCCTGCACAATCACTTTGTATGCCTTGTGGTTCTGCAATTTTTTTTGCCTGCATCAATGGTACTTATCTTCCTTGGCTTGTCTCAACTTGGTGACGATTTGCTTACAAATTACGAAGGGGTATGTAGCGTATTGCCTTGTTCTCTGCTAGACAAAGAGGTGGCTTTGTTTATGGCCTGGTGGGTTCTTTTTGTTTGGACAATATATACTTCAGTCACTCTTGCTCTATTTAGACAGGGAATCTTGTGTGTATCTTGATCTATTGTTTACTCGACTCACATCAGGAAGCCGAGGTCTCTCATTTTATGAGCTTTTCGACGAGTGTGTCACAATGTAACTATACAACCCTTCAACTGTTCTTTTTTTTTTTTCCCTCAAAATATTCCTTCCACTAAGAGTTTCAATTTTGTGACACTTTTGAAATTTTTATTAGAATATTTTGTGATAAACTTTTGAATTTTTTATAGAATACTATTTCGTTTTCTCCTCTCATTTTTTGCCTTCTGATGTATGGAAAGAGCACATTATGCATTTTTTATGCTAGACAGCTTAGTTAGTATTTTATATCAAATTAATAGATTGTATGCCATGCTCCTAGCTCAAGGCTCTAGAACTTTCTATTATTTATGCATTCTTTATTAGCTTATTATAAAAATAAAAAATCAAGGCTCGAGAACTCACGAGCTAAGGATGAAACAAATGATCAAATTTAAGATCCTTTGTGGTAACAGTTTGAACTGTGGCATGATATTTCACTCAGAACTTGTGACCTTGCCTTAACATTTACATGCTTTATGTGCATGTATTTTTAGTTCTGAGTTAACCAATAAGAATGCCCTGCATAATCAAAGACGTTTCCGATAATTTATATTTTACAGAGCATGATTCATTTGTATATTGTAGAATATGAAAAGCAGGCTTCTTCTGTGTTTATATTTTCCATTGGTCGTCTCATGCAAATATGCAGAACAGTTAGCATGGTCCTGTGGCCTGGGTAGTTTGGCAGTAAACTATACCTTTCCAGTCAATGTTGCTTTGTGAAAAGGATTAATTGAATCTGGCTTTGCCTTGCGGGTAAGTGACTCACTGTATGTTTAGGAGGAACTGAATTATTGCATATCGAACACTTACGTTGCTTTGTTAAACTTCAGATGAAGTTGCTGCCATCACTGAAGTAATCTTTTGACTATATGCATTTGACTCCTGTAAATGGGAAGCTAACATTAGGAATCTAGTTCAATTAGTAGATGCAAAGTGGTACCAAGTTCAAAATTAGTAAAAATTAAATAGTTCATTACTTTATTTGGATTTGTTTTGTTATGGCTGCAAAGTTAACACTATTTTATAATCTTGATATTAGACAGTGGATCTCTTTCGCAGATGATTGTAGCTCTGAAAATTTCAAAATCTAAGGTACTATTGCTATATGTTAGAAGTAGAAATTGTTTCAAGAAGTTTGTGTGAAGGTCAGTTTGGGTATGATTTTATGTTGGGTTATTCGAGTATGTTGTGTGCGACATTATAGGAGACAAGGATAAATACTACCTTAATGTTTCTTACTGATCAAAAACCAGATATTGCTTAACAGTATCTATTACTGGCAAGTCCGAGTCCTGTTATCAGTTTATTTATAGAAGACCAACTTAATCTACCACAAATGAAGTTAACAAGTTTCATCATTTGAGCTAAAGACAATGTAGTAGGTAATGATATATTACCCCTCTTAGATTTCATTAGCTCCCTCAATGTGGCTTAGCGACCATTCTTTTGCTTGTGGTTAACTCCCTGATTAAATAAGTGTTTTTGTTCTCAGGAGTTAACCATGTTTTTGTGTATGTAATTTGCATCTCCTTGATGCCTTTCTAATACATCTTAATAAAAAAAAAGTAGGAAATCATCAAGTTCAGCTTACTCACCTTTTTTTTTTATTAGAGTTCAGCTTACTGACCTTATTCTCGTAGCTTTATATGAAACTGTGATCACACTCTCAAAAAGAAATAGCTATGCCTCAGTCTCAAAAGTTAGGGTCGTCTATATGAATCCTCAAGGGTTCCAGCTCAACTCATGTCATCAAAACTGTGACCACACTATATTTCTTGATTTTTAGGTAGTGTTCGTGAGGTGTTTATAGTTTGTTTGTTAACAGCACTAATGTTTTGCTGGCTATGCTAGATTCTCATGTTAGAGTAGATATTGGTCCTCCTTCACTTGCTACGAGATCAAGCCTTGTCTTGACATATTAAAATCATGCTTAGAATAGAATTCTGATTTCTTTCCTATGGTGCAATCTATACATCTTAATTGTCTAGGTGTGTTATTGTTGGCATAAAAATTCACTAGATTCTCTGTCCCCATTTATTTGCCTTAGGAGACTCTGGATATCAGAGGATAGATTAATAGGAGCTTCATATACATTACTGATGGGACAGAAATATGAACAAATACACATAATTTTAACAGAGTGGATATATTGATGCCAGGAAGTTGCAAGCTTTCTATGTTCAGAAACACATTTTCCTAGTAGTTTAAAATGTGGTATTGTCATTCCCTGTTTCTTTTTCCCCTTTACCCTTTAGTGCAATGGGAATGCTAGCTTGCTCAATTTTAATGACATCCTATCAGTCTCTTTTCCTTTTAATTTTTAAATTTTAGTTGCTTAGTAATTTCTGAAAAAGTCACTTGTGATGGTTTAGTGCTTCGACCTCCGAATGCACCAGTCTGTAGGTATGATTTACAAAACCATAGTGAATAAAGGTATTAAAAGAGGACGAGGTAGACCTAAAATCACATGGAAGGAAGTTATCTTGAAGGACCTGCAGTCTCTGGCGATCCATAGTTTCGTATAAACTTAGTGAAAGATAAGACACAATGGAAGAAAAGATCTTTAAAACCTATCAGTTGATAATATGCTTTAAACATTTTAGCACTTTTACAGTAGGTCCTATGCTTTCTAGGATTATTTAACCTTGAAGATATTTATACGTTCAGAAATATAGAGAACTTCTTTGTTACCTTTGTCAAAAAAAACAAAAATATAGAGAACCTCTGATACTTTTTATTTGTAGCTGCATAATTTTTCATGAGATGGGATAAATAGGAGTAACATGGTCAATTCTGATTCATTTAGCTCACCCCAACTTGTTTGGGGAAAAAACATAGTTGTTGTAATTTCTTAAAAGTCCAATGAGAGTATGAGACGGTTAAGGCTCACGCTTGAGGTTTGAGTGTGTTCATTCAGTTGCTAGTTTAGTATTAGTATAAGTTGGTAATTAGGAGTTATTTCAATTCTTTAGTATCTTAGGTGTGGTAAAAGAGGAACAAAGCATTACATGAAATTATTGAGGCACCATGTTCTTTTCTGAAATGAACTCAGAGAAAAGTAGAGGAGGAGAGGGAGATGGAATGCTTCTTTGGAAGCACTTGCCTGCAAAGAAACAAAGAGAATGACGTCGTCCCATCTTTTGTGTAAACGTGGAAAATTCATTCTTATCTGTCTTTATCTTACTGTAAACTCACAATGGATAAGCTGCGTGAAATCTGGCCACATTCTGCAATCCAGGCCTAAAGATGGATGGCTATGAATTTAGAGCCTGTTGGACACATATGAACATAAATATCGAGGAGCCATGGGATCCATATCAAGGTAGGGAAGATAAAGTTTTTTTTTTGGGGGTGGTGGGGGAGCTATAGAATACACATTTCTTAGTCGTGGCCCTTTCTATGTATATCTTATGATATCATCCAGATAATGTGTGACCCTACCTTCATGGTTAGAGTTTGTTTGCATGTAGGAGGGGTTTGAGTATGATTATATGTTGGCTTTTGGTAATTCAAGTATGTTCTGTGCAACATTTGTAGGAGACAAACAATAAATAGTCATACTTTATTCATTAGAATTTCATAATTATAAAAAAAGAATCATTAGGTATTTGCTTAAAGCTAGTTATTACTGGCACTTGCAAGATGTTATTTCGATGCAGCTTAAGAACTAGGAGAGGAATTGGAGAGTTGCATATCTGTTATCCATCAAATTATAAAGGCTGCTTTGGTTTATGACAAATGAAGTTTTACAATGTTCAATATTTGGGATAGAGACAATGTAGCAGGAAAGCTTCAGGTTCAGCTTGCTGATGTTGCTTAATTTTACTAACTTTAAATGAAGCTGTGATCAAACTATATTTCTTTTAACATTAGAAACTTCTGCTGCTGTCCACACTACTTGAACTTTAGATGATTTCTTCTGCTGTCCATATTTGTTATTTGTCAACAGTCCATGTGTTTTGCTGGCTAGGCAAGAACTTAATGTTCTAGTAGATATCCATCCTGCTTAATTCAGTTGCTATTAGATCAAGAATTGTCTTGACATATTTAATTTTCGCCTGAGACATGCAATAATTCAAGTGAGACACCGTTGATTTCTGTTACTATCTATTGTTTTTTGTACTTCAATTGTCACACCCTTTTTGGTGTAGTTACTGTTCCTTTTTCAGAATACTTTGTCATGCTTACTACGGTATTTTGTCATGATTCATTCACTTCAGTTATTTCTTTATCAATCTGCCTTATATGATTTTCCTTGAGCCGAGAGTATATCAAAAACAACCTCTTTACCTCCGAAGGTACGGTTAACTACCTTCCTCGGATCCCACATGTGGAATTAAATATGTTGCTAGTGGTGCAGCTTGTATATGGACAAGATGAAATGCTTCTGTAAGGCGTTTTCCCTACAAAGAGACAGTCAACTTCCTTGGATAAATGATTTTTTTTAATTTTTTTTTTCATTCTTCATCTAAATTGCAAATCCAAATTGGATAAGCTTATAGAGAAACTTGGATATATTGTGTAATCCAGACCTGTAGATGGATGGCTGTGAATTACAACATAAACTCAAGAGGTCCCAGGGTCAATGTGTGGCTACAAAACATTTTCTTCTTTCTTGGTAGTTGGTGGTATCCCTTTCTATATTTGTATGTGTCAACTAGGGGTGTTCACGGTTTGGTTTGGGCCGGTTATTGGTTAAAACCAAAACCAAACCAACTTAATCGGTTTTAAAATTATCAAAACCAAACCAAACCAAATATAATATACATTTATCGATTTGGTTATTTTCGGTTTTGGTTTGATTTGGTTCGGTTATTCGGTTATTAACCATACATAAAAATAAAAGAAACAATTCATTCAAAACGTGAAAAAAGTGACAACAATCCATTCAAACAAAAATATAGTTAGAATGATTGGTATTATAGAACTTTCGATCATTGAATTTATTGAATAAAACTTCAAAATTCACTATTTTGGCATAGAAGGAAGAGACAATGACATTTTCAGTCGCACAAAGAATTTCCATAGACACTCATATACATGAAACCAATAAGGAAAATGTTCTCACCTTGGACATTTTTTCTTTCATAAGTAAATTATAAATAAATTTTGATGAAACATATATAAAATCTTTAAACTTGTTTATGAATATAATATATTATGTATGTATAATAATAAAATTTATGTATATAACTTGTTGGTTCAGTTCGGTTATTTCTTCGATTTTTTCCGAACAAAACCATAACCAAACCAAATACTATCGGTTCTTAACAATCTAAAATCAAACCAAACCAAAACCCAAATTAAATCAGTTTGGTTTGGTTTTTCGGTTTGGATCGGTTTTTATCCAAACCATGAACACCCCTAGTGTCAACAATCAACAGTGACGGGGTCAAAATTTTCATCAAGGGGTGTCAAACGAGAAAGCTAGTAATGTGCATATCGTTTTAGTTGTTCAAAAAGAAAAAAGAAATGGTTGGTGTAACAAGTTGTGTGTATATATATATATATATTAATCAAAACAAAATTTAACACAATGTAATTTTCTGGCAAAGAGGTGTTGCTTGACACCCATTAGGCAAGGATACCTCCGCCCCGGGTTACAATCCTATTGTCTTCCAGATAGATGAGAACCCTCCCTTCACAATGGTAGAGCAACATTGCAAAAGTTTCTCCTTATTCTTAGTGCTACATTTTGCCTTCCTAATTCAAGTATATTATTAAGTCAAGTATTGCAAGAAAAGTGTTCATATAATAATGGGTAGAAATAACAATTACCGGCTACTTGTAGATCTTGAAAAATAATCTATTACGTTTGGACATGATTTGAAATTAAATTGATTTGAAGTTAAAGTTCTGTTTGAACATGCAATTTGAATTACTTAAGTTGTATATTTTTTTTTTTATAAACATGTGACCCTACAAGTTGTAGAAACTGTTAAAAAAAATTCAATTTTTTGTATAATCTTACCAAATAAGTAAATTATAGATTATAAATGAAATATCAAAATATTCTAAGATGTTACATTAATAAATAACATATCTCCATATTCCTTTTATAAATGTTTGTGATTACAGACTTTCAAATATATGTAATTTAATAAAGATTCATTAATCGACATTAGTAGTAACTAATCATTCTTTAATGTAATATTTCACGTAATACAAACATTTTTTCACCTGCAACATGAGTCTGTTTTTTCGAATTTAAAAAATGATGAGCCTTTTCTTATAAAATAATTATGTGTCAAGTTTTACACTTGAAAAAAAATCAGCAATTTGAAATTCTAAATTCTTTTCTTTGGAGATGGGATTTTGAAATTCTAAATAGTACGGTTGGAATTCTGGATCATTTATTTTGTAATTAATTACATGGGGCCTGTAAAATGGCTAATTTTATGAGCCTTTTCTTATAAAAAAAAATATTTATGTTAAGAAACAATTAATACTTGATTAATCAATTTTAAAAATATCTTTAAACAACTTAATATTTCACTAAACATTTAAAAGTACTTATAACAACTTGTTTAATCAAAATTTTAAAATAAACTTTTGGTGAAAAATTGTTTGTATTGATTAATTAATTTAAAAATATTTATAGACCTAGAAGCTTTTAAAAGTGTTTCAAATCTAACAAACTCATTTATAGTAATTATACATGATTAAAATGTACATTAAATTCTCAAAAATACAGCTTTAATCATATCTATGTAATACGAAAATACAATTTTAATCATATCTATGCAATACAGATACAAATGTAGAAGCAGAAGAAACAAGAGTGCAAATAAGTAAAGCGAATATCACTTAAATCGAGGCGATGAAAATAGAGCGTACGATAAAATCTTTATGATATAATTGAGTTGCAAGTTCTTTGTCAAAAAAAAAGATATAATTGAGTTGCAAGTTGATTAGGCCAGGCCAAAATAGTCCAAATTCCCAGTATTTCGTCCTATTTTGCGTTACCAAAAATAGCACAGGACACACGTAGCTGGCAAACACACCTTCCATCATACAAACTTATTTTCTTCAAAAATAAACAAGTGCGCTGGCATATGTTACTTCATGCCAAAGATAATTTCCCCTCCAATTTTTTTTATATAGATCATGCCAAACCGACGTAATACATAAATGTGTTGTTGTAGCATAGTTTCAGTTAATAGTTATATGGATCATGCCAAACTCATTGAATTTCTATTATCCGCGTAATACATAAACACATTAATTTAATATAGTTTAAGTTGATAGTTATGTTTTTTAATATTGGATAGATACAAAATAATAAATACTATTTAAACCTGTATAAAGTTAAATAACCAGACATATTGACATCACAAATTGTTTATAGAATAGGTACTCATGCGATTGAAATAAAAGTTGGATGTAACCCAACTCTAAAATCTTTTTAGTACTGAGAAATACTTTGGCTACTACCATTAAATAACTAAAAGTGTATTTGTTCTGTAAAAACAACACAATTTTTTCAAATAAATTTAAATACTGCTTTCAACTTTATTTACTAAACAGGTTGAAGCCAAATAAATTTAAAAAATAATAATAATATCGAGTGACTAATTTACTCTTATTTTTTTAGGTGAACAGGTTGATAATGAATAGATCAATGAATCATTATATATGTTTGACTTAATTCATTAAGATTTCAGTTATGTCATATTATTCATTGTATGACTTTTCTAATCATATATGATCATTCAAAAATATTTTCTCACATCAAGTAAGTCTTTATCCTTCTATATTTTGCACTAAATCTTTTACTATAGAGATTTGACCTAATTACTTTTATACATAAAGTGACCTAGGTCTGTAAAGAGTCCAACGTTCACATGAGTCTTCGATTATGTGCATACATGATACATGAATTGCATAGGCCAAACACATACACAACCCTTCAAACTTGCCCTCATTTTTTATTTTGGCACTCTAATTTAGCCTTGTTCCATTTTAACCCTTAAATTCTATTTTTTCTGTACCATACTTCCATTTAAACACTTATACTAATTTTTATGATTTGTTTTTATTTATGTTCTTCAATTGTAATTTCTTATTTTAAAAAAATAGACGTGTGCCTGTTAATTTTCATAAAAAAATTAAACATTCGCGAATGAACATAAATTTTTCAAACAATAATATTATTTTTTGAGATTTCTCTGTATTTTTGCATGAAAATAAATTGACGAAAGTTCTTTGATTTTTTTTCTTAAACATTCAATTAAATTAAATAAACTACTTATTTATTTTTTCTTATCATCTAGGCAATCTAAATTTAACGCAAATACTCACTTTTAATTTTTAATATAAATCAATACGAATAAAAAAACCCGTCTTCAAAAAGACTCGACTGACTTTGTTAATAACACTACTAAAAAAAGACTCTTGTTCATTGCTAATAACACTACTAAACAATATTAAAACTCGACTGACTTTGTTAGGTTGTCGGTGATTTTAAAGAAAGAAAACGAACACAATTTTGTCGGTTATTTTTCACACAAAAATACTTAATACTCTTAAAAAGAAATTATTATTTTTTAAAAAGAATTATTTTTTGTTAATTTTTTATTTTTTTTTAACTAAAATTAGCTGACACATGTTGATTTGAAATAAGAAATTGCAATTGAAGAATATATATAAAAATAAAGAAATCATAAAAATAGTATTTTGTGTTGAAATGATACATAAAAAATGGAATTTAAGAATTAAATGGAACAAAACTAAGATAAAGTGTCAAAATGAAAAATATGGACAAGTTAAAGGGGCTGTATATGTGTTTGGCCAATTGCATATTAGTCGTTATATTAATAAAATTTTAATTAGAAATGTTTTTTATTCAGTTTTAAAATTCTAAATTTGACTATTGATATAATTATTTAATACTAAAGCTAGTAAGAAAAAAAAAAACATTTTTATTTGCTATAGTAAATTTTGATATTAGCATCAAGTAAAATGAAACAGTAGTGGTGCGAGTAGTTTCGTTACCAAACCAATTCGTATGGACCAAAATGTTAAAATAAATAAATAAATATTGTTTACTCTATTTTTTGTTAAAATAAATTAGAGTAGCCCAAATACGTCGCCTATTCATCTGTGGGTGCGTAGAGCCTGTCATCAAAAGAAGCTTCACGAAAGACAATACGTTTGTCTACTACTACTACTTTAGTTCTATTTTTAATAAAATAATGTAGCTTTTGCTTCTTTCTTTTTACTCTCGCTTTTTTCTTTTATAATATTTTCCCATTATCTCTATTTCTTCCTTCTCGAATTTTCCAATTATCTTCCCATCTCTCCTTGTTCCTGCCCACCCCACACCCACTCACCTCTATGTGGCGCCGGAAACTTCTAGAATCACCGAAAATTCCGACGGTCATCTTTCTGGGAACTCTCTGTAGTTTTGGCTCCAGATCTGCGAGAATAGAATCATCGATCTTCACTAAAGTACGTAGTTTTGGTGTTACTATTATTATATTAGCTGGAAAATGGTTTTTGATGAGTTGAATTTAATACGGACTTGATTAGTTTTTCAGGTGATAAGAAGATATGACTCCACAGCCAATAGACCGGAACAGAGGAGAGACGACGGCCGGTGAAACGCAGAGGTCTGTGCCGACACCGTTTTTAACAAAGACATACCAGCTCATCGAGGATCAGTCTATTGACGACGTGATCTCTTGGAATGAAGACGGATCTACTTTCATCGTGTGGAATCCGGCGGAGTTTGCTAAAGATTTGCTTCCTAAATATTTTAAACATAATAATTTTTCTAGCTTCGTTAGGCAGCTCAACACCTATGTAAGTTCCTCTTATCTGAAATCATTAGATTAATTAGACCTGAGAGGTAATAGAAAATCATGGTTAAATTAAGATTTTCTTCGGTTGTGCAGGGATTTCGGAAAGTCGTACCTGATCGATGGGAATTCGCAAACGACAGCTTCCGGAGAGGTGAAAGAAGTCAGTTAATTGATATCCAGCGTCGAAAGGTTGTGACAGCGATTGCTACTCCTTCCGCTGCTACAACAGCGGTGGCGATTGTGGCTGCTCCACCTCCGCCACCACCTCCGCCTGCTCAACCTCCGGTGACGGTATCTACCTCGGATTCCTGTGAAGAGCAAGTTATATCATCAAACTCATCTGGAGGGAGCACAGCGGAGCTTTTAGGAGAAAACGAACGGTTAAGATTGGAGAATTTACAGCTCAACAAAGAGTTGAACAGTATGAAGAAGCTCTGCGGCAATATATACGGTATGATGTCTAATTACGCACAGCCTTCCAGCAGCGGTAATCAATCGTCGGAGAGTAGTTCGCCGGGGTTGAAGCCACTGGATCTGTTACGGACGGAACAGTACTTAGGTGAATCACAGGTGAAGGCGGTAGAGGACGGCGAGAGCCGGGAGGAGCCAGAGGCGAGATTATTCGGTTTCTCGATAGGCATGAAGCGTGTTAGGGAAGGGGAAAAAGCAATGACTGATCATGCTCAGGATTTACAGCTGCAGCAACCTGGAACAACTGATGTTAAATCAGAAGCGTCTGATCAGGAAAGTAACGGTGAGAGTGAAGAGAGATCGTGGCTGGTACATTGCGGTGGACGAAATCAAAGGACTTGTAATTGATAGTTTTGTTGATGTGATGAACCTTAATTAGATTAGATTAGAGATTATATTAGCTGATCAAAATCGAAAGAGGTGATAATTTCGTGGGGTGGGGACTATGACTAATCTTTAAGAAGCTTCTATGAGACCCTTTTTGATTTATTTTGTTACAAACTACTACAGTACTTTCTTTTGTAGCAGTAAAAAATGAATCGTTTTCCACTGCTCTCTTTTGAAAGAGCTGACGGCGGACAACATTTTGAGAAAATTGTGCAAGGAAAGTACGTTTATATCCTTGATCCTTTTGTAATTTTGCCACTGCAAAGAAAAAAGTTTATCAAAATAGTTTCTTTCAGATCATTTTTATGTTAGCAACTGAAACCCAACGAGAAGGGAATTTATTTAAGACTTAGACTTGCTGTAACGCAAAAGGGTAAAATAGTATAAAGGAGTAAATTATCATTTGATTTTGAAGTGGCAAAATAATCTGATGGATCCTTATATTTTGTATTCTGAATCCTGCTACTCAATACTTTATCAACTAAACTCTTAAATTCGTTAAAATATTATATTTTAAACTATTTTCTCATCAGATTAGTGTGTGTAATTCAACTTCTTACACGTGTAATTTCATTTCATTTTTCAATGACACATAAGCAATTAAATATTTTTTAAAAGAATATTTAACTTTTGGAAATTTTTAAATAGTCACATTCTTCAATCTACATATATGCTCACAATTTGAGCATCAAATTCGTGTCAAATAGATTAAATTCTTCTTTATTTCACTTGAAATTTCAACTACAAGTTCACTAACACAAATTCAACTAGCTCCAATCACAAATTTAAATTTATTTCACAAACCCATTTGTTGTTCTTCAAGGTTTCTCAAGCTTATCAATGAATTTTTCAAGTTTTTCAATACTCACCATCAGCCCTTTACGTTAATCAATATCATACCACATTTTTTAATCTAATTAACACAAACAATGGTTTCAACTTTTAAAATAAAAAAACACTAAAAATTTAGAAAAATGGGGGTGAAAAAAATATTAAGGGTGGGGTTTTGATTTGTTGCAAAGAGGAGAGTGGGTTGAAGAAGAAGAAAAAGAGAATGTATGATAGGTGATTTTGAAGAAAAAAAAGAATAGGTGTGGTGGGTGATTTTATTGAAGACATAGAAGAAAGTTTAGGGTTAAGGGTGGGAACAATACCGAAGAAGAAGAGAAATTAGGGTGGGGTGGGGGTGGGAGAGGGTTAATGAAAAAATAAGTTTTTTTAATTAAAAAATAATATATTTAAATATAATATAGTGTATTTACGCGCTTGAAAGCGAGTGTATTCACATATTTTTCCAACTCAACAATATTTATGTCACATAGGTTTGGCTCAATGGTCAGAGGGTTTCAAATATTATGTTTTAATAAGTTTTAGGGTCGAATTGACAAAGTATAGAGTAGAAAAGTTTAGAATACAAACACATACAAGTATAAGGGTCCATTAGATCATCACGTCTTTTAAAATTGAACAACTATTATGTTTTAATAAGCTTTAGGGTCGAATTGACAAAGTATAGAGTAGAAAAGTTTAGAATACAAACACATACAAGTATAAGGGTCCATTAGATCATTACGTCTTTTAAAATTGAACAACTACTATTATTGAACCTAGAGAATATATATCGAATATCATTTATCTCATATCCAAATGCCTATTTTAAAGGAAAAAGGGAAAATGTATAAGTTGTTATAACTTCGAATTCATGGCCAAATGCCTATTAAAGAAGAAAGGAAAAATGTATTTTAGTTGTTATAAATTCGAATGTGAATGGTGAATGTTCCTTTCGTGACTTTTTTTGGTAATTTGTCTATTAAATTAATGGAATACAAGTCTGTCATGTAACTTAAAGAAGAATTTTTGTAACCTATAGTACTATTCTACTATTATCATTTATTTAGTGTGTTTAGTGGTGGCAAATGGGCAAATTGGGTCAAATTTGGGCGGGTTGAAAATGGGTCAACATAAAATGGGTAATAATTCAATTCGTTCATATTTGATATGAGTAAAAATGAATTAGGTAACAAATGGATTGGGTAAAATACCAATTTACTCATATTTTATCCATATTTTCATGAGTAAATAGTACTCGACTTAAGAATTCAACATGGAGAAAATATCTTAGTCTTTTTTTAGATGAAAAATGTTGAAAATGCTTCATTTAGTTTTATTGTATCATAAAAATAAAAATAAAAATCCTAACTTTTCAATATAAAATAATTTTATGTAATAACAAGGGGACAATATTTTTAATTTCAAAGTAAATGAATAGTCGCATTTAGGACTAAAACATGCTTAATGCACTTTGAGGCTTAAGCAATGTCAATACTAATACATGATTTTTGCTTATTTTATACTATTATTTATTATCCAATATAAAATTAAATAAATATAAAAACATAATTATAATTAACAAAAGAAATGTACATTTAAAATATATATTTTGGGAGGGTCAAAGACTTCATCTTTTCAATTATAGAGAAAAATAATTAGTTCTATAGAAGAACATAAAAAGGAAGAGAAGTTACAACTTTTTTTAGTGATATCATGAATTTTGAGTGAATAAAAGTTAGAAGCTTAACCCATTTGGCTAATCCATATTTTACCCATGTAAAAGTCACTCACCCAACCCATTAAAATATGGAGGAATTGGACAAGTTATTAAAATATAGGCTCATTTTACCGACACTAAGTGTGTTATATATAAAGTTTCAACAATGACTTAGGCTTAACGGTTGTTATGATCGATGGAATTTAATTGAGTATGCTATACGAGGGAAATATTAGGCTTATATAAATATTTATTTACTTGTTAATCTCGATTGTCGAAAATTTAGTCCTTTTTGTTAACATTGGAAATACAATTTTTTTTGGATAAACTACATAACTACACATACATCACTACCATATATACTATATTTACCTCTAGTTTAAAATAATTACATATATTACCACTTTTAATATTTATATCATATATTTTAAAAAATTTAATCAGATACACTAATCCCTTAAATAAGGAATTGAATAATTATCTACTCCTTAATTAATGGTCCATATCCATTAACAAGTCAAATCATCTTCTTCTTTTTTCACATATGCCGTTTCCTCCGTAAGCCCATCCCTCCTTCTTCCTTAATTCATCTTTTCCCTCTTTCTTCCTTCATCCTCTCAATATATGTTTGCATGTTCAAATCAACATTATACATATAGGTTTATTTCGATTATTTTATT
>JAJOOH010016222.1:0-32995 GCA_029582605.1 Solanum gracilifrons
AGTTCCTTGTGTGCTAAGAGATATGCCCCTTTAAAGTGGACCCTTCCAAATCGCATTTTTGCGATTTTCGAATTTTGATACGGTTGCTCTAAAATTCGGGTTAGACCCATTTCCCACTCAATTTGACCCCCTGAATAAGAATATGAAGTCGAATTTCTGAAATCATGCACATATTTTGAGATATATGGAAATTACAATTATAGGTGTTTCCGAAGCACATTTTCGGACATTTTTGGGGTCGTTTCACCCATACGAGCATGTGAGAAACTTTACAGAGGTTTTCAACCCTTTTTCATTCAAAGGTATGTCGCAAGAGTCGATTCGGCTGCGGTTATTCCCTTTGTCTTTAAAGGGAGAAGCTAATAAGTGGTTAACCGAGTTACCAAACAATTCCATCACATCATGGGAGGAGCTGGTTATAGCATTTAACACCAGACCTTCATTAAGGATGACGAATCTTAGAGATGAAATTCAAGGTTTCAAGTGACGGGATGGGGAACCGCTCTTTGAAACATGGGTGAGATTCAAGAAGCTCCTACTTAAATTCCCAACTCATGGGCTTCCAAACGATTTGTTACTTCAATATTTCTATTGGAGCCTCGATTCGCTTAATAAAAGAGAGGCTGATCAGTTGGTACGAGGAGGAATAATGTTGCAATCGTTTCAGGTAGCCTCGTTTCTTCTAGATGACATGACTAGAATAAACCAAGCGAGGTACACCAAAGAGGATCAAGTCTCTCCATTTCATTTTAGATTGACACAAGAGCAAATGGATAAAGAGAAAGAGAGGGATGAAAACATCAAGAAGATGTTGACACAAATGGAAGTTCTGCAGGAACACATGAAGGGAACTTGTGGAGTGTTCAGAGTTGCAGAGGGTTCGTCCTCAAGCTATTCAAAGCCTGGGGAGAATAAAGGCTTGAACTCCAGAAGAAGTTAGGAGGGCTTCTACCCACGCTATTTGCAGCGAGGTGGAAATCAAGGTTAGAACCATCATAAGGAAGTTGAGCAAATGAGATGCCACCAAGATATTTTCAAGCAAAATGAGTATTGGAAAAGAGAGGATGAATATGAAGAAAACCACACCCACTCAAGTGAGAGCCCAAAATCAAGGGGAGGTGCAAGTAGTCCACACGTGAATGATTTGCTTTCACGCATTCTTGATAAAGTTGAAGACTCAGATGATTTATTGAAAGGCTTCTCATCCTTGAACAATAAAGTAAACTCGCACGCAAATGCGATCAAGGTCCTTAAAGGTCAATTGAGTTTACTTTCAATACAATTGAAACAAAATATGGTGACAGATAATGAAGATAAAGGATTGGCCATTATCAATTAGAGCGAAAAAGAAGTAAAAGGTGATATGACGGGTAACGAAGAAGAGCACACACAGAATGAAGGAAAAGATATAGAGGAACAAGAGATAATCATTCCTCATGACATTACAAAGGATCCACAAAGTGAGGAGGAAAAGCACAAGCAATGCCTAAAATCCAAGCAACCTTTACCTAAAACATCTTCTCCATTTCCTCAACGCCTCAAGAAAAAGAATGAGGACGAGAAGTTCAAGAAGTTTCTATCGGTATTCAAGACCTTATCGATTAATCTCCCTCTAGTTTAAGCATTGTTGGAAATGCCAGGGAACGCCAAATTCATGAAGGAGTTAGTCACAAAAGAAAAGGAGCTTGGATTTTGAGACGATCGAAGTCTCTAATAGTTGTAGTGCAATTATAACGAAGGAGCTGATCGAAAAGAAAGATGATCCTGGAGCATTCATCATCCCATGTACTATAGGCATGCTCAAGTTCGCAAAAGCCTTATGCGATATGGGAGTAAATATTAATCTAATGCCTTATGTTATTTATAAACAACTCGGGTTGGGTGAACCGCAGGCTACAACTACGAGACTCTTGATGGATGACAGATCGATCAAACATCCAGTGGGAATACTTTATTACATTTTGTTAATTTTGATCAATTTATTTTTCCTGCCAATTTTGTCATACTCGGCTGTGACATAGATGCCAAAATTCCTATTATCTTGGGGAGGCCATTCTTGGCAACTGGGAGAACGTTGGTGGATGTTGAGAGCAGGGAGCTAAAATTTTGGGTTAATGAAGATGAAGTCACCTTTGATGTGTACAAATCAATGAAACACCCGAGTGACATTCACGTAATCTCAACTGATGACATGATTGACGAGGCAGTGGTTAGTGTGAGCCATTTCATGTACAACAAAGAACCACTTGAAGTTGTGTTGGCTAACGGTGAAGTGTTTGAGGTTCAAGGCGAAGATGAAGTGGTAGCCACATTTTCAAACATGGGGGAATTTACAAAGACTCCAGTGAAATTGGACATCGACTTAAAAAACCGAGAGAGCCCTCATGCCAAGCCATCAACCGAAGAACCACCAAATCTCGAGCTCAAGGTATTGCCCTCTCACCTCCGGTATGCTTTCTTATGTGCAAATAACACCTTGCCGGTGATTATTGCAGCCGATTTACTTGATTGGCAAGTGAAATTGCTCCTTGAAGTACTGAGAAGGCACATAAAAGCCATCAGTTGGACTATTGTTGATATAGTGGGAATCCCTCCAGGCATATGCAGTCACAAAATTCAGGTTGATAGCGATTGTAAACCAAGTGTTAAACATCAGCGAAGACTAAACCCACCAATGCAAGAAGTGGTGAAAAATAAAATAATAAAGTGGTTGGACGCAGGAGTGATCTACCCTATTGCATATAGTAAATCGGTCAGTCTGGTGCAATATGTATCGAAAAATGGAGGAGTCACGGTTGTCCCTAATGACAAGGGGGAGCTTGTATCTATGCAACCGGTGACAGGTTGGAGAGTTTGCATGGACTATCAAAAGCTAAATTTATGGACTGAAAATGATCACTTCCCCGTGCCCTTTATTGATCAAATGCTTGACCGACTATCCGAGAGAGGGTGGCATTGCTTTTTGGATGGGTATTCTGGCTATAACCAAATCTCCATTGCTCCGGAGGATCAAGAGAAAACAACCTTTAACTGCCCTTATGGTACTTTCGCCTTCTAACGAATGCCATTAGGATTGTGTAATGCCCCGACTACATTCCAATGGTGTATGTTATCCATCTTTGCTGACATGGTGGAAGACTCAATGGAAGTATTTATGGATGATTTCTCAGTTGTGGGTGACACATTTGCAGAATGCTTAGAGCACTTAGGACAAGTTCTCCAAAGATGCGTTGAGACCAATTTAGTCCCAAATTGGGAAAAGTGTCATTTCATAGTTAAGAAAGGAATCGTGCTTGGTCACAAAGTATCACAAAAGGGGTTGGAGGTGGACAAAGCAAAAGTTGAAGTAATCGAGAAATTACCCCACCTATTTCAGTAAAGGGGGTTTGGAGTTTTTTGGGACATGCCGGATTTTATAGGAGGTTCATCAAAGACTTCTCAAAGATTGCACTTCCTCTATGCAAACTTTTGGAAAAAGAGGTGAAATTCCACTTCGATGATGCTTGTATGGTAGCTTTCAAATGCCTGAAAGAAAAAATAATTTCCACTCCTATCATCATTAGTCCTGATTGGTCAGAGCCATTTGAAGTAATATGTGATGAAAGCGGTATGGCATTAGGCGTAGTGTTAGGACAGAAATGAAATGAACTTTTTCATCCCATTTACTATGCAAGCAAAACTTTAAACAGTGCTCAACGTAAATACACAGTTACCAAAAAAGAGTTGCTTGTAGTGGTTTATGCGTTTGAGAAGTTTCACGCATACTTGCTAGGTACATCCGTGATTATTCACACTGATCATGCTGCATTGGGTTATCTAATGGAAAATAAAGATGCCAAACTAAGATCGATAAGATGGGTGCTTTTATTGCAAGATTTTAACTTTGAGGTCAAAGATAGAAGAGGTTGTGAAAATCAGGTGGCTGATCACTTGTCATGATTGGAAGGCGGGGAGAATGACGAGCTGGAGATCGACATAAAGGATATTTTTCCCGATGAACAGGTATTCATGGTAATCCTCACACAATCCCCTTGGTATACTGATTTTGCAAATTATTTAGTGTGTGGAGTAGTGCCAGACGAACTGAACTTCTACCAACAAAAGAGGTTCATGTTCGATGTTAAGAAATACTTTTGGGATGAACCATATTTATTTAGAGAGTGTGTTGAGTATATAATCAGAAGATGTGTTTCAGAGGAAGAAGCTACTGAGATCCTGCATGCTTGTCACGCCTCGCCGGTTGGAGGTCATCATAGTGGTGTACGAACAGTCCACAATTTGGAGCAAGTATTGTGAGCTTGGGATTCTTTGATATTGGTGAGTCACAACTTGAAACTTTGAGTGCACATTTGTTCCTTGCATAAGTAAGTTGAATATTTTTGTGTGCATTCATGATTGAGTCTTGTGTAACACTATTTGAAGCACTTTTTTTGAACTGCCGAACTTGTGTTTTACTTGAGGGCAAGCAATAGTTTAAGTTGGAGGTGTTGATGAGTCCACAGTTTGGACTCATTTAGGGCTTGATTTTAATAGAATCAGTGTCCTTAAATGTGCATTTTGCCTCAATAACTGATGTAAATACTTGAATTTTAGACATTTGAACTTAGGGACAAAGCATGGACACTATGGAGCCAAAAGGAACAAGGCAACTGAAAGAACGAAGAAGAGAAGACCTGAAGATTTCCCAAACCATTGGGCGATTGGCCGAATTGCCATAGTCCCGCCTAATGTTCTATAGTGTTAATCCCTAGAAGAGGTGACCACGTTGGCGATTTAAAAGAGTATTCGGCGGATCGCCGAACATCCATGATACCGCCTAAAGTTACAGAATGTCGGAGCTAAACTCACGATAATTTCGACGAGCAGCAGAGCCAGTTGGCGTGTCGCCGATCTATTTGGCAAAGGATAATTAGGCCGCCAAAGATTGCTGAAGAAGATCTGAACACACTAATGAGAAAAATAATAGACATAAGGCGATTCGCGTAAGTGTTCGGCAATCCTGATCTGGATCGCATAAAGGTACAGTAACCGAACCAAGAAAGAGTAAAAACTGAAGGCGAGATAGAGAACAATCGGTGCGTCGTCGATCTATCGGCGAGATCCGACTAACCTCGTTGAATGGTCTGTAAAAATCACACATTAGACTTATTTAAATTGATTTTTGGAAAGGAGAGGGGATATTCAAAAATGAGCGAACAAACCAATTAAAGAGAGGATACCACCAAAGGCTCTGGAGAGAGATTTTTATCAAAATATTCTTAGAGAATTTGTAATAAAAAAGATTTTTAGCTGATTTCTTCATAAAAAAATCTCATTTTCTGTATTCACATATGGGAAGAAGAATGGATGTTAATTTCTCTACTTTTGATATGAGTGGCTAAACCCCTTCTCTTAGGGTTTTGACTACGAAGCCAATTGTTGAAGTTTTGTTATGTAGGTATTGTTGAAATGCAAATAGGGAGGTTAATTTGAAGTGGATCTGAATTGTTACTGCGTTTTGAAGTTGTTTTGCATATTTAGTGTAATTGATCCCGTGTTGTGAGCTTGTTCGAGAGAGAAGCACAGAACCAAGGTAGCAATCTTAGCATCCTTAGTAGTGGGTTACCCGGATTTCAGCTCGAGAGATTTAAAACCAAAATCTATCCTTTGTATCTAGCGCGACATAGTGGATTTGATAAGGACAAAGGGATGGGCATCTTACGATCAGTGATGAAGTTCGAGAGAATTCTTCATAGAAAAGGTAATTGTTCGAGAGAAAGTTATCTTATATATGGCCCGACCTACCCACAACAAAATAACATATTGTTCGTATCAACATTCACCCTCTTAAGTAAATTTCGACAATTGGCTGGTCAATTCCCTAAGTTCTACTCTAGTATTTGTTTAATTTGTGTTTATTCGTGAAGTTGGATTGAAGTTTGCTAGATATAACCATAATCTTGAAGGCATAACAGGTATAATATTGAAGAGATTGTGTCAAAGTTTCATTTTCGATTTTCAAAGAAAAACTACTCCCTTGGGACTCGACCCCAACCCTTGGTTGGGTTCTATTACTATTAAACGACCGTTGATGCTTAGTATTGGATGAAGTATCTTTGATAGAGTTTATCAGGTATTGCTACTCTTTATTTTAAATGCTATTTAGATATGAGTTCAATCATTAACTGTGGTTTAATTTATGTATTGTAGTTGCAAATGTAGTTCTAGCCTTGTGGTTTTGCCTTGCTCGAGAGAGAGGTTTTAGAACTAAGGTTTTTGACAAACGGTCAGTGGGTATTGGGTTGACCTCGGTTCAGCTCGAGAGAGTGAATCCTAAACCCAATCCCACACATTCAGCTCGAGAGAGTGAATCCTAAACCCAATCCCACACATTCAGCTTGAGAGAGTGAATGGGCTATGGTCTGGGCTGTTCTTATTTTGCATGCTTGTTGATGTTCGAGAGAAATCAACTTGATTTGGGGTAAATTGTTAGAGTAAAAGTTTATCTCCTCAATAGCCTAGTTTACTCATTGATATTTAGCTATTTTCTAATAGTTGCAATCATCCATTTGTCTATATTAGCCTATAATCGAATCACATCCCAAGAACCCGTCTCATTATTGTTATCTCATATTGTTTACCACTATTTGTAGTTGATAATCAAAACCAAAATCCCCTATTTGACATTTGTGTCACCCCTGATTTGAATGATATTTTTATTCAATAACTTTCATTCCTATGACTAATTTTAACATGTTCATACTTCCCAATTGAATCCTATACATGTACCGCTCCCAGTGGGATTCGACCCCAACTCATTTAGTTGGGTTATATAGTGACTAACGATCGTAGAAAGCCAAAATGATTGGATGAAGTATCCTTGAAACGTTAATCAAAATGGTGCCGTTGTCGAGCGTAGAAAGCCAAAGGAGTATAAGAGTGGGCAGATAGAAGACGTACTCTTTCTTATTCATCACAAGGTCGAAGAACATGACAGAGTGTTGAAAGAGATAAGAGAGAATGTCTCAATGCTAAATCAGATTATTACCTATCATTCCATGTTGTTTCATCTACTGGAGACCCAAATGGGTCATATGTTGTCTCATCTCTACCCAAAAAAAGGGGTTGCCTCGTGATGCAAGGGAAAACCCCAAGAATGATATCTGAGCAAGGACTTGCATCGTGCCACAACCTTAACTAACGCACTGCTTGGGAGGCAACCCCAATTTTCATTTGCTTTCTTTTTGTTTTTGGAATAATCGTGTGTTGATCGTGCAAATGGAAAAGAGGAATGTGTTTGAAATATGCAATTTGGCGAGCCAAAATTTCGATCAGCGACTTGCCGAAGAGGTCAGCGACTCGCCGAAGAGGTCGGAGAGGCCTACTTGGACCGCCATTGGGCTCAGGAAAATATCAGGTTGGAGTCTGTAAAACTCGGCGGGCCCATGGACAAGTCAGCAAATCGCCAAACCGACTTTGTCCGCCGTTTGGTTCCCCAAGTTAACGGGAGGTCTTGTATACATCATCGAAAGGGCGCAAACTAAACAATTTTAAAAGGCCAAAGGTTTAAACCTTCAAACTCTTTCACATTCCCTCACTTTTTTACTTCAATACAATCACACCCGCACTTCAATTTCCTAGATTGTTGCATTTTCTTGATATTTGTTGGTCAATCCTGTATTTGGAGTTGGAAATCTTTGCCGCCTATCATGCAAATCGTAATTCGACATTAAAGTTTGGTTTTCCGAACCCCAAAATTATAAATAGCGGTTGAAATCAAATGCTTTGTTATAACTTGTGTTGATGTGTGTTGGGCCTCTCTGAATTATGAATGTGTGCTTGTGTACCTATTTTAATTTTGATCTTATGCCTAAACTGCCTAAGTTGTTGATTTCTCAAATTTCGTTTACTAAAATTGATCGTAATCTTGTGGGTTGTGATTAATTGTCGTTAAGTCTAGTTGGGTGAAGTCTTAGTAACCCAAATTGTGCTAAATGACGTGCTTTACCCAATGATGGAGCGTTTGACGTCATTCTTAAGAGCTAAAGTCGTCAAATGGCAAATTTTGGCCAAAGCAGGGCAATTGTGAGTACCGCAGTGGCATGGGTCTAATGGGTCTGGCTTAATTGGGAATGTTTGTTGTTTGATTTCATTTTCGGGGCATGCAGGGTTGATTTTGAAAGTCGGGGTTGAAATTAAACATGTTGGGCAGTTTGGCGAGCTGGGTGGAGCACACCGAACCACTCGACAGTTCATCAACATCCCCCTTGATCACTTTTAACTCTATAGTTTTGTTGATTTTAGTTCTATAACTTTTGGTGAGAAGCCTGACTTTGCCGATTGCACTCGGCGACTCGTCGAAAGTCTTCTTAGATGTCCCTTTCTGCGCCGCTAACCCCTAAAACACACTGTGATTTTGGCGGGCTAGGCTGTGCTCGCCAAATAATGTCAGTGATTCACCGAATGGTTCTTCCCATCGCCGACAGGCCATTTTTCTAGAAATTTTTGGAGCCAATCCTTTCGGCGAGCCCGATCTGGATCACAAAAGTGATTCGGCGACTCGCCGATCGGTTCGGTGAGTCTTTTTGCAGCTTATATTTTTGCACTTTTCTTGAACTGTTACTAACATTCTACGATGCTTTTGCAGATATGGCTAGAACCAACTTAGATATGTCGCCCCGCAAAAGAGCACGGGGCATTGTCATTAACGAGGGGGCAGCTACCTCTTCCAAAAAAAGGAAGAAGGCACCTCCAAATGGAGGCAAAGGCAATGGCAAGGTGCCCGTATCAGAGGTACTGGAGCACAATTCCGGAAGCGAGAGGGAGTCCTTTGACTCCCAGGCTGCATTTTTTGAGCTAGAGGATGACCAACCTTTACAGTCCTAGCGAAACAAGATTCATTCCAGATTTAGCCAAGATCTATCTAGGATCATAGAGGCCACACCTCCTGCTGTTTCTATAGTGCCAGCTCTGGTACAGTCAGTAGTTCCAGAGCCACCAGTTCTGGGTCCTCCTCCAAGTTAATCAACATATTAAAGGCCGACGGGTTGAGGACAATTCTCGAGGAGAAGCTGTTATCTATAGAGGGTTTAGTGGGCAGGTATTCCACTATGAGGGACACTCTCCAGTTTCATATGTTCGAGCAGTTCACCAGGCTCCGAGGACCCTATATTCCTACATGGGTCCGGGAGTTCTACGCAGCATACGGTGACTTGGTACTTAAGGGAAAGAAGAAGCGCAGTACTTTCAGACCGGTGGAGTCCATCATGGTACGGGGTAAAGTAGCATGAGATGCAACCGCGATCATATCAATGTTGTATTGGATAAAGGGTCAGTTTTAGACTACACAAATTTGTCTTCCAATACGACACCCTTAGATGATCTCAAGGGCTAGCTTTCCCCCTCATCTCTGACACTACCCCGAGGTTGATTGAGGCAGGAGTTTCGATTGAGAAGAAAGAGTTGAATGTAGCTGCGCGATACTGGTTTGGATTCATTAGCAGCTCCATTCTGCCATCACAGAATGAGCCCATCCTTCGCCATCCAAAGCGTCCTACCTTGGGTCAATCATTACCCGGAGGATCATTGACTTGGGACTCATCATTGAGCAGGAGATAGACATAAGGGCCAAGCTGAGCCAGCCATCCCTTTCATTCCCGGTCCTAATTACAGAGCTATGTCGGTGTGCTGGAGTCCCTCGTGATAATAAGAACGACATCGAGGTCACTCTTACATCTTCCACATACATTCGGCGTATAAAGGCCGAGTACAATAGCGATGGGGCTGATAGGAGGAGAGTAGCTTCGGTGGATACATCCCCGGAAGTGGTTAGTAATTCTATACCTGCAGAAAAATCTTTTCCTACTCTACCCTCCAGGCCTTCAAGTACTTGCACTTCCTCCTAGGCTCCTAGATCTTCCACCGCTTCCCAGCACACCAGGATCACTCAGGCCATGATCCTGAATATGGGGCACTTGGCCCATTCTGCTAATGTACGGGCTACCCGGTTGGAGGCTAAGGTACCTTGGATGATTGAGAAGGCACTCCTAGTAGCTTTGACACACCTCCAAACTTCTATTGATGATCTTACGGCGAGAGTCACGACTTGTGAGAGTCGACAGGGGGTTACTTAAGAGGTGACAACTTTGAAAGCCGAAGTTGCATATTATAGAAAGGATGTGGACTACTTGAAGTCCACAAACTTCACTTCACTCTTGGAGGCAACTGATATTATGGATACCCCGGTTACTTCTTAAATTCCTCCGGCCACAACCGAAGATGTGCCGATGGATGTTCTGGCAGCCGTTAAGTTAGAGGCAGAGACCGACAATGTGCAGATAGAGGTGCCATAATAGACCATCTATGGAGACCTGCCACACCTAGAGGAGACGATTGTATAGTCAGTGATTCAGACATCGCTAAGAATGACATCCATGGCAGGCCCTAATGGAGACAGTAGTGTTGATGTTGCACCGGGCACTAATGCCCCGACAGATGGAGCGACTGTTTAGAAAGGACCCTTCTTTACCTCATTCTCTATCGTTTTTATTGACTTTTTTCTATTTTGTTGCATTTGAGGATAACTACTTTTTATTTGCGTTGTAAATTGTGTTGTTGATTTCTATTTTGTGGATGTTTGACCTTCTGGCTCCTTGTTTTGAATGTAAATGGTTTTTGGCCCTTACTAAAAAAAATTGTCACCCGTTGTGTGTGATTGTGGTTGTTCTTGTACAAATTTGAGTATCGGTTATGATCAATACCGATGACTTGAATAGTGCTTTTAATCGAACAAAAATGAATGCGCGGCTACGATGAGGCCAAAATAAGTTGCATAGACAATATGTAGACTTTTTGCATGTCATTGTGACTAGCAGATTATCGAATGAGTCTCTTCTGATGAACATTGCGCACTAGTGAAAGTATGGAGTCTTGTTTGATATTTGTGCGAAAGCCTTGTGTGATGAGCTTACCATGAACCTTGTGTGATGATACCTAGAATTTGCCGCATTGGTCCAATTGACTAAGTGATGCAGGGTCTTGAAATAATCTTAGGCAACAATTTTCAAGAGTAAACAATTTGACAATATTCATTTTTTTGTGGCGAACCTTGTGAGTGTGTGAACTTTTCTTAAAACCTTTTTGAGCCTTATACTTTTCTTGGAAGAAACTTGATGAAATTTGTAACCCCTCTTTATCCATTCACCCATAATCCTCATGAAGTGTGGTTTGTTTGAAAAGACCAACATCTAAGACAACTCTAAGTCATACTTGTGCAATGTGCAAGTAGCATCCCATACTACTACTCACACTATGTACTCCCTTGAAGTCACCATAGACAAGGCACATTCATATACAATAAGTCATGACAAGGAAGTAACACGTAATACAATCCAAGTATAGCATGCATCTTTACATTTAAGCATATAAGAGTCAATCATTACTTAATAACATCATTTAGAGGACTTTCAAACATTAGTCATTAAGACTTAGAGAACTCACTATAGCCATCTTGAAGCCTACTCGTGCCATGTATAGATAGCATCTCATTCTACTACCCACACTTCATAGAGCTCCTCAAGAAACTATAATGCACATCTCACATGATGGGAATAAGCGTTTACCGACATAGACCATGAGAACTAGGGCATGGAATCTGATGTACTATCCCACATCGTAAGGGTTGGTCTACTTGCCTAAGGTAAACCCGTATATAGCTTAAGTGGATCCACTAGCTTGACCTATGTGGGCACATAGTTAAGGGACAAGGAGATTGCTACTAAAACCCCGCCTCAACTCACGTGAGGGCAACCATCTCAAGATATTACTACTAGAAACCCCACCTCAACTCACATGAGAGCTTCCATCTCATTCAATATCCTCTCGGTGCTTAGGCTACATTCACATAGAGTATTTTACATTCATTACATTAAAGTATAAGAGATCATTACTAGACACCCCGCCTCAACTCACGTGATGGCATCCATCTCAACCCACCATTCATTCATTGGATAGCTCATAGATTCAAAGATAAGAATAGCCTTTCATCTAAGAATCACATTATTGTTCATTAGTGCAAGATCGAGAATATCCTTTCAATCAACACATCATTAGCATTCAATAGAGTACAATTGAGAATAGCCTTTCAATAGACTCAACATTCATTAACATTATCATTAAACTTATTTATTCATTCATTCATGAAAAGGCTACCAACATTAGATCTACCAATTCAAGACATTAAGTCAAAATATACTCATCATATAAGAAAAAGATACCTAACCCTACCAACTCAAGATATCTCATGAAACATTACATTATAGAACCCTTCACATTCCATCATCAACATTTATGAGTGTTAATATAGAGATAACATTCAATCCTAACACAATTAGCTTCTAGACAATATCATAATTCATTCATTGAGATCACACACATCCTTTACATCACATTCATATATACAACATCATGATTATACTTCAATTCCTCACACTATGCCTTTAAGTCCATGATCACAATGTACATGGTAAGTAAACACCTCCACCTTTCAATTGGATCAACAATTCAAGAACAATTCTACATTAACATTAAATTAGGTCAAACTTGCCTTTTCAAGGCTATGATCACAAATCCTCAATTAATCAACCAATCACCATAATTAGACATCGATAATGATACAAATCAATAATCTAAATCAATCTACACATAAATCCATCATAATTCATTCATAATCAACAAACCCACTTCATAAGACCAAATTTAGGAATTGGGAGAAATCATGGGTTCATATAGTAAAATCATCTTAAATCATCAATTAAACATCAATATAACCATAGTTTATCATTTTAAAACGTTTGATGCAAGAACCTATGAGATTGAGTAAAACTTAGGTTTTAAGTGTAACTTGAAAACCTTGAAAACTTCTTTGAAATTGACTCTAGGGTGAAAGCTAACCCTAGCTGAAGGATCACCATACCTTATACTTAAAGAATCCCACAAAATTGAAGAATAAACAACTTGAAACTCCCAACTCTAGCTTGAACTTGACCTTGATCAATAATGGAGTTTCTAGAAAGAACTTTTAGGAGAGAAGGGTTTTGATTTGAGAGGTGAAATCTAGAATACCATTTTAATATTTTAATACTCTTAAAATACCTGAAAACACTTCAAATAATCGTCCATATATTAATTAGGACTCGGGGTGAATTGGTAAATTCACCCCTAGCTTGGCCGAGACTGCACTAGAAAAACAGTGCCCATTCACGCCCTGGACTCACGGACTGTGAGTCCATTCACGGACCGTGCTGCTGGTCTGTGGTCTGGGGATGCAAGTTGGTTTTAGGCCTCTTGACCTACAGAGGCCATCCACGGGGCGTTGATGGACCTATGAGGCGTGAACCCCATTCGTAGGTCACCAAGTTTTGGCCAACTTGATGGTTTCCTTGGGGTCTTGGGGTTTAGACTTAAGGTCCTCCTCAAGGACCGTTAGGGGAGTCGTACCATGACATCTAACCCCTATACACCTCAACCATGGCTCTGGACAACATTAAACCACATCAAAACTCATGATGAACACAAACGCACACACGTTAGGCACTATTTTCACTAGTTCGTTTTAAGGGTCGTTACAGGCTTAAAAGAGTTTGGTATGATAGTCATTTGAATATTTAAAATTTAAGGAAGCAATGACATGTAAATCATAATAATTAGGTTAATACATTGAAATAAGAGACATAAGAAAACCTTTCAAGAAACATAATAATTTTGTGGGATATTAGCTTGAGCCGACAATAAGGCCATGAGACCTATATCATGTAATCTTGTATATCAGTCATACCAAACAAAGGTGAATCTCTTTGCCAAATTAAAGTCCGTACATAAAATCTTTTGCTAAACTGGATCCACTAGCTTGTTCATTCAAGATAATCCTACGGGGTCACGTAGATTGGGACTAGAGGTTGCTACTAGAAACTACCCTATTTAAGTATCTGATAACGATCAACTATACTTCATCTGATTCTATTTGTAGGTGGTCACTAACAAGTATAAGCACAACTAAGAGTTGGGGTCGGTCTCACAAGGAGTGATACGATAAAAAATTCAATGAAGAAGTGGAATAGTGTTCTAATCATTTGTAGATGTAGACATTTTCGCAACTATAAGGTAAACTACAAGGTTGTGACAATTAATGTCAAATGGGAGGATTTGGGTAACCAAATTAGAACTACTAAAATCAGGGGTAATCAAATAGAGAGGGTTTCTTCGGAGTGTGATTAAATAATGGCAATTTTGCAAAATGGGTGATTATTATTTATGGAAAGTCGTTGAACCTAGTCAGTAAGCTAGGCTTTGGGTTCAATAGTCATTTCTCAATCAACTATCACGAATCAATTGAGTTCTTCCGAATCACAACAAGCACAACATAGATTAACAACCCATTACCTTCATCAATTTACTTTTTCAAGCTAGCTTTGTAAGATTGCATTCAGACCCACTTTCTCAAACTAAATTTGTAACAACACAATCACAACAATCATCAACTAATAATTTCAAGTCTAAAACTTTTTTTCTCAAGCAAGCTTAGAGACTAAACTAGAACTGCATTTGCAACTACAATTCCTCAATTAAAACACAAACTATTAAGTGAACCCACTTCTAATCAACAATAAAATAAGTAAATATCAACATCCATAAGCTAATTAAAGCATTCCACTACATAATCAAGCCCCCAAGAATGGGGGTTTTAGCCAACCATAATAAAGAACAAGAAATTGTTACCTGTGAAGCTTTCCTTCATGTTACACAACAATCCACAAGTCTCCAAATGCTCAAATTGAAGATAAGAATCAAATAAACCCTAAATCTATACTCAAAAGTGTAAAAACAATGTCTTAGAATGTGAAAGATCAAAAATAAAAACTGGACGATGTGGGAACTCCTCTTTTTCTTTTGAAACTTGCATTTATACGTTCCTAGAATTTCAACATCAGAATCACTCGGCGAAGTAAGTCAGGCTCGCCGACACGATCGGTGATGCACCGAGTGCTCTCTTTCTCACCATTTTGGCTTTTATTTTCACTAATTTCTCTTTAGCTTTTGGCGAAGTAGGTCGGGCTAACTGACCTAGTTGGCGACGAGCCAAGTGCTCTTGTTTTCGCCTTCTTGACATGGCCTTGCACCACCTCTGTCTGTAACATTTGGTGAGCTACATTAGCTTTGCCGATCACTTTCGGTGACTTCCCGGAATGCTTTTCCTAATTAGGACATGTATAAACCACCCTATCTTCGTTTCTTTGGTCAAAACAAACTTGAGCAACACCCTTAGGTTGATAAGTGTTCCGCATTTTCCACCATTGTAACTCCCGTGATAATCAAAACCTTGTATACCTCATCAGTGAACTCTTTAGGATATTCCTCAACCTTGGAACCATGAAACTCCAGAGGATTCATTCTTGTGAAGTCCCTCATTTTAGTTGCCATTGTACCCATATTTGGGTTCACGGGGACCACTGCCTCCCTATTAGCTTTAGCCGTCATAGCTTGAGTCAACACTTGAAAAGCATTTCGAAACTCTGCCTTAGTCATTTGTTTGGCCAAAGGGTCAGTCAGAACTTGAGGAGCTTGTCTTTCCACATTCTCAAGAACATCTTTTTAATGTATGCTCTTTGAGGGGCCATATAGTGAAAAGGATAGGACGATGATTAGGAGAGAGACATATAAAGTTATACTCTATCGCATGACTTTTGAATGATGAATGAAGTTATATTTCCTTAACATCTTACAACCTCTCATTCATAAATGTGAGGTGCTTCACACTAATGAACAAGACTCTACTCGATGTGGCTTATGAAACATCCTAAGACATTTCTCAAACTTGTGCTTTGAATACCGTGTTTTTCTTGACCCAAAGCATACCCTAGGTGTAACATAGCGTACAGAACCTCAAGAGGCCCTACACAAGAAAATAAGCATACATCATTACAAAAATAATAGAATAAAGAATTTAAAATCACAGTCTTAAATCATAAAAGTGTTTTGGCAAAGCAAGAAGTCTAACATAAGTCTCAATAAGCCACATAATATTTTAAAGAAGTGGTTGGGACGTAATTCATGCACCATGTAGATCATCCAAAAACTAAAGAAAAACAAGAACAAGTAAATGTATATTGGTCCTTGGAACATGAGAACTCACCCAAACTCTTGAATCCGGAGGAGATCAATAAGCCATGAGAGTGAGAGGTAGGAGCATCGGACCCTACACTAATTAGACAATGTAGGCACAAGTATACATTAGTTCATGGAATGTTCTAAGTATGAGTCATTATGTATAAAATACGCATGGTAGCTTGAATGGCTTAAAACAGATAGGCATGATAATCATTTGAATATTTAAAAGATTAAATAAGCAATGACATGTAAATCATAATAATTAGGTTAATACATTAAATTAAGAGACATAATAAAAGCTTTGAAGAAACATAATAATTTTATGGGATATTAGCTTGAATCGAAAATAAGACCATAAGAGCTATATCATGGAATCTTGTATATCCCTCATACCGAAAAAAGGGGACTCTACTTGCCAAGGTAGAGTCTATACATAACATCATTTTCTAAAGTGGATCAACTAGCTAGGTCATTTAAGACAATCCTGCATGGGCACGTAGTTTGGGACTAGAGGATGCTACTACAGACTACCCTATTTAAGTATCTGATAATGCTCAACTACACTTCAACTACAGACTACCCTAGTTGGGTCGATCCCATAGGGATTTATACGGTAAAGAATTCAATTAAGAAGTGAAATAGTATTCTAATCGTTTGTAGATGTTTACATTTTAACAACAATAAAGTAAATGACAAGGTTTTGACAATTAATGTCAAATGGGGGTATTTGGGTAACCAATTTACTTTTTCAAGCGAGATTTGTAAGATTGCATTCAGACCCTCTTTCTCAAGTTAAATTCGTAACAACAAAATTACAAGAATCATCAACTAATAATTTGAACTCTAATACTTCATTCTCAAGCAAACATAGAGTACTAAACTAGAATTGCATTTGCAACTACAATTCCTCAATTATAACACAAACTATTAATTGAACCCATTTCAAATCAACAAGAAATTCAGCAGATATCAACACCCATAAGCTAATTGAAGCATTAAACTACATAATCACACCCCTAAGAACGGGGGTTTCAGCCAAACATAATACAGAATAAGAAATTATTACCAACAAAGTTTTCCATCAGGTTGTGCAACAATCCACAAGTCTCCAAATGCTCAACATGAAGCTAAAAATCAAATAAACCCTAAATCTCTACTCAAAAGTGTAAAAACAATGTCTTAGAATGTTAAAGATCAAAAACTCAGAACTAGATGATGTGGGAACTCCACTTTTTCTTTTGAAAAAAGCATTTATACGTTTTCAGAATATCAGCATCGGAGTCACTCGGTGAAGTAATTCGGGCTTGCCGACACGATTGACGATGCACCGAGGGCTCTCTATCTTGCCTTTTTGTCTTGTCTTTTAACTAATTTCTCTTTAACTTTTGGAGAAGTAGGTCGGGCTCGCTGACCTAGTCGGCGACGCGCCGAGTGCTTCTCTTGTCACCTTCTTGACATGGCCTTGCACCACCTATGTGGCTAACATTTGGCGAGCTACATTGGGTTCGCCGTTCGATGACTCACCGAATTGCTTATCCTATCACAAAGTTTGTCCTGTCCATGCATTTGTCATTCTGGAACGTTAGACGAGCTGAAGGTCCTCTCGGCGAGTGGCTTTGGCGAGTACTAACTTTGCTTTCCTTCAACTTTTTCAGTTTTTTAACTCTTTTTTGCCTCATAATATCTATGCCTTGTTCATTTCCCTTCATGGTTTAAAATTAACATTTTAACATCAGCTATGAGCATAAAATCAGCTTTGAGGACACTCAATATTGGAATATTACACCCTAAATTAGTCAAAATTCCCGACTCATCAACACCCTCAACATAAATTTTTGCATGTCCTCAAGTAAATCAAAAGCTCGATCAGGTCAATATGGATGTCCACATATAGTGCTATTTGAGATTGAACGAGAATGCACACAATGTTCAATCTACCCATGCAATGTTCAATTTTGCACTACAAGTTTCAAACTATGACTATTCATCATCAAATAGAACTCAATCTCACAATGCTTGCTTCAAATGTAAATTCAAGTTCAACAAAAGTATTTGAATGCCCTCACATAAAGAATGATTTCATACCCACACAAAGCTCATCAAAATTTAAAAATATAGGAATCAAAATCAACTCTCACACTCTCAAAGATAAACACGTGCATTATTCTACCCATATGCTTGCCTGTATTTTCTCATCAACATGTCATTCAGCTCAGTCGAAATCACCACGGTCATTCAAGGCTTGTAACCGAACTGAGGGTAAAGGTATGATTGTTTTGTCTTAGTGACTTCTACCTTCATGAAGCATGACTTGCATTTAATTTCTTCTCCTTTTCTTCCATTCTTTTTAATTTTCACAATCCACCCTAAGTTTTTTCGAGCACAGAGATTCTTATGTGACTCATTGGACACCCCTTTTATTTTATCCATGCATGAATTGCATTGCAACATTCTTTTTCAATCTCTTTCTTCTTTTGCTTTTCTCTTCTCTTTTTTTATATGGAGAGGTTCCATCTTTTTCAACACAATCCTTCAAGGGAAATGTCACAAACTTCTTGACTCTCCTCATTTTTCACCACACCCCCAACATAGGCTTTTGGCCTAAGCTGGCTATTCAAACAGACCAATGCTTCATGAAGGTTTTAGATGGGGAGGAAAGACGCAAAATGTGTTCATGTTTCATCTAAAGAAAATGTTAGGCTCAAATGGTGCCAATCTAGGTTCAAACTCTCACAAAGTGGTCACAAAGATGTATAATAGCAATTTGGTTCACTCTCCAAAATTTGTGCGTAAGATTATTTATTTCATTCACCTACATTAGTTAATAGGACCAACGGGGCATGTTATAGGTATCACCAAACACATATTTCAAGAGTTCTTACAACACTAGGCATTCAACACAATCATTGATAATGACTCTACAAATTTAGCTGGTGTGCAATGATAATCACAAGACTCATTTCAATAATCGGCTAGTCACAATGAGATGCTAATAGTTCACGCATGACTTATGTAACTCAAATTTTCCTCATTGGACTTGCACAAACATATTGTTCGATTAAAAACACTATTCATTTCTTTGGTATTGATCGCAACTGATACTCAAATATACAGGAGAACAACTAGATATTTCACAAATACAAAAATCAGGAGTCGAGTTAATTATGGATCAAAAATCAACATTCACAATCATCAACGCCAAAAACCAGCATTCACAATAATAGGCATCCAAAACAAGATAGATAAAAGCAAAATAAGTATAGCCCAACGGGATAGGTATTAAGATACGTCACCCGGCAAAACAAAACCAAACATTGTCCTCAATGTCAAATAACGTAAATGTCTCAAAAATAAAATGAGAAGAGAGTCAAGACCCCCTGTCAGGCTATGTCTGAGGTGAAAGCTGCACATCTGGGGCACTCTAAATCTAGGCATCAGTGCTCGGCTCATTTCTACAAGTAGACTATGCTCCACTTGAGCCAATCATCGAGGTGTCCCGAAGTGAAGCCTCCATAGCCGTGTATACAATCGCACCCTTCAAGTCCTCGAGATCATCATATACCACTGTATCACGGGTACCTAGCTCCTCCTAATCTGTCTTAGGAGTGTCCGACTAATCACCCTCATCAGCTAAAACAACATGTCCAATTGCAGTGGCCGAAGGGATCTCAGAAATAGTTGGCATCTCTAAACCCAAAACCTCGGGAAGGTCCACAGTGCCAAACAACATAGATAAATCATTGGATTTGAGCTCCTCCACATCATGCCTTAATCCTACAACATCTGCCCTTAAGGCTGTAACAATATTAGATTGGCGACCTCCCTACTCACATGCCTCAACTCACACAACGAAGGAGTCCAAATCTAGGCCATGTGCAGTAATCAACTCCTGATGCTATCACAACTAAACTTAGATAGGGGCTACGACATCAGCAATGTCCCACTCAATCAGTCCTGGGACTGTCGCCTCGATCCGAGAAGCACGTACAACAACAAAAGTAGTGGGATAGTATGTAGTAGGAGCAGATGAAGTATGTGTTCCTTAAGGCTCACCGACCTGTGTAGAAGGAGTTGTGTCTGCATCCAGCATATTTACATCAACCTTAGGGATGTATCCACCGGTGTTGCTCTCCTCCACTAAGCTTCATCCCTGGTGTACTCATCCTCAATTCTCTGGATGTCACTAGAGGAAATATGAGTCACTTTAATATCCCTCTTTGCCACAAAGGGAACTCTAGCTCACCGCCACAACTTCGTGATCAACACCCGGAACGGAAGAGATGTATGGCTCTGTTTGGCCCTCATGGTCATCTCCTGCTCAATGATAATCCCAAGATTTAGTCAATCCCGATCAATAATTGAACCTAACAAAGCTGCCTTTGGATGCCGGAGGGTGGAGTCATTGTGTGACGGCATGAGGGTGCTACTAATAAACCTCAGCCAGTACCTTGCAGCTACATTCAAGTTCTTTTTCTCAATATGGACCCTTGGCTAGATCCACAGTGGTGTAATGTCGTAAATCAAGGGAGCTAACCATCCCAAACATCGCTAGACCGAAAGTTGCTGGGAGAAACATGGCACCTCGAAAGATAAGAGCAAAAAATATCAAAATAAATGAAGGGAGATGAAATCCTCCAAAGAAGGGAAAACAAGAACCCCCACTTAGAGACAAAGGCAATGGTAAGAGACCCATTTCTGGCAGGGAGATTACTCCATAAGGCCTCTCTATTCCTTTATAGGCACGGGGATTCTTTGCAGCTGTGCAGAACTTTTTGGCAAATACACCTGTGGCAACTCCTGGTGGGTCTGGTACTATTGTTCCTTCTGAGGTGACTCCGGGCACTGATGCCCAAGTCCAGATTGATGCACCGGGCACTGATGCCCAGACAGATGAAGCGACTGCGTAGACAGGATCCCCCTTTTACCTCTCTATCTATCCTACTTTCATGTTGACTTTTGGATAATTTTGTTTGCATTTGAGGACAGATGTTTTTATTTGTAGTGGGGTGAGGCCCACCTTTTGTGTGACATTCGTCATTCCTGTTTTGTTTATATATTTGGTCTTTGAGCTAAATTTGTGTTATACACTGCTTTTTGTGGATGTTTGAGCTTGTGGCTCCTTGTTTTTAATTATAAATTATTTTTTACCCTTCCGAAAAAAATTTGCCACCTCTTGTTTGTATTGAATGTGACTGTTCTTGTGCAAATTTGAGTATCATTTTTGAACAATATCGATGACTTGAACAGTGCTCATAGTCGAATAAAAATGATTGTTCGGCTACGATGAGGTCAAATGAAGTTGCATAGCCAATATGTGAACTCTTTGCATCTCGTTGTGACTAGCCAAGTATCGTGGAGTCTTGTTTGCCTTTGGTGTCAATGCCTTGTGTGATGAGCTTACGGTGAACCATGTGTGATGGCACCTAAAATTTACCCCGTTGGTCCGGCTGGCTAAGTGATATGAACTCTTGATATGATCTTAGGCAACTTTTAAGAGTGTGAAATAATTTGACATTATACCTCTTTTTGTGGCCTACTTTGTGAGTGTGTGAACCCCTTTTGAGCACCCCTTGAACCTTGACCTTTTCTTGGAAGAAACCTGATAACATTGTAACCTTTGATTGATCCATTACCCATAATCCTCATGATTTGTGGTTTGTTTAAATAGACAACTTAGGCCAAAAGCCTAAGTTAGGGGTGTGGTGAAAAGAGAAGGTAAATCAAGACGTGCAAGAAAGTCCCCTTTTACCCATGTTTTGAAAAAAATGGAACCCCTCAATACAAAAAAAAAAGAATGAAAAATTTGTGGAATTAAGTTGTGAAAATTCAAAAAGAAATGGGGTTTCCAACAGTCCACGGAAAGTGAATAATGGGATGACTTGTAAGCACAAATGAAAAATGATGAAGAAAAGGAAAGAAAGTGTTGTTCACACCATGTTTCATGAGGACTATAGACAATGAGCCTAAATGACCACACCTTTGCACTCAGCCCCGTTACAAGCCTTGAAAAGGCCTTTTTGATCTTGAGTGAGCTGAAACAAATGTTGGTTCGAAAATACGGGCAAACCAATGGGTGAAATCATACATTATGTTCATCTATGTGAATATGAGCGTTGCATTTGATTCCGAAACTTCAAATTGTTGAACCATTGTGTGTGAATATGGAACCATTCTTTGTGTGAGGGCATTCGATTTCCTTTGTTGAGCTTGAACTTGAATTTGAAGCAAGTATTGTGAGTTTGAGATTATTTGATAATGGTGAGTCACAATTGGAAACTTTGAGTGTACATTTGATCCTTGCATGAGTAAGTTGAATCTTTTTGTGTGCATTCATGATTGAGTCTTGTGTAGCACTGTTTGAGACATCATTTTTGAACTGCTGAACTTGAGTTTTACTTGAGGACAAGTAAAAGTTTAAGTTGGGGATGTTGATGAGTCCACAAATGGACTTATTTAGGGATTAATTTTAATAGATTTAGTGTCCTCGAATGCATATTTTTTCTCAATAACTGATATAAATCCTTGAATTTTAGGTATTTGAACTTAGGGACAAAGCATGGACACTGTTAAGCAAAAAGGAACAAGGCAGCTGAAAGAACAAAGAAAAGAAGGTCTGAGGATCGCCTAAACCATTGGGTGAATCTACGAATGGCCTTGGTCTTGCCTAATGTTCCAGTGTGCCAAGCCCTGAAGGAGAAAATCAAGTCGGCGATAGAAAGGAGCAGTCGCCGAACAGTTCCGCGATGCAGTGCCTTATCGCCCAAAGTTACAGAACCTCAAGGATGCTGAACACAAAAACAAAAAGGTGATACAAATGAATAAAGGGCGGATCACGACTAACTACGCCGACTGACCCTTTGCAGCACACTTTTTGACAACTACAAATACTTATTTAAATTTATAGCATAGTATTAGATTTTGTAGGGAATCATATTATTATTCAGTTTTTGAAGTTTAGAACTTAGAACTGAGTTTGAGAGACATTTTGCCTTAGCTTTGAAGATTCGAAGATTTCCATTTCTAAGAAATTGAAAGTGGGTATTGAAGATTCTTTATCTTAGGCGTGTGTAATGACCATATCAATGGTACCCACTTGATCAAAACACTTTTTGGTACCGATTTTTATCTCTTTACTATGTCTAGCTAAAACCCCAATTCTTAGGGTGTGATTATGTGAATATGGGTTGAATTTACTGTTGGGTATTACTAATTGATAGTTCATTCGTTGTTTAAAGGTGATTTCGTTCAATGGTTGTGTTTGAATTTAATGGGGTGGTAGTTGCAAATACAATTTTAACTTCGTATTTTTGGCTTGCTCGAGAGAGGTTTTAAAACCAAAACTACTGAATCGATGGTATGTTGTTATTGGGTTGTCGTGGGTTCAGCTCAAGAGAGTGAATCCTAAACCCTCTCCCACACATTCAGCTCGAGAGAGTGAATGGACTAAGGTGAAGGTTGTGCTTCATTGCCGCTTATTGGTGTTCGTGAGAACCGATTTGATTCGAGGTAAATTGTTTGAGAGAAAGTTTACCCCCACTATAGTCTAGCTTGGTTACCAATTTACAGCGATTTACTATCAATAGCAATTACCCGGTTGTTTACCTTAGCCCATAATCTTTTCACATCCCAAGAATCTTGTCTCCACATTTGTATTTTTGTTTTTAGTTGTCGTTTTAGTTGATAATTGATTACCAAACCCCCTTTTGATATTTGACACTTGTGTCACCCTTTAATTTATCATGTTTTTGTTCGTAAATATTTATATAATTGACTTGAACACATTTATGCTTTTCTATTGATTCTCAATTACGAACCGCTCCCTTGGGACTTGACCCCAACTCACTAGTTGGGTTATATTACTACTCACGATCGTTGGCACTTGCACTGGAAGTAGTGTCCTGATACGTGAAATCAGGGCTCGCGAACCCGCTCGGCGATTCGCCTAATGGTTCCTAAGGTCGACCAATTGCCTATTTCTCCCATATTTCGAATTTTCATCCAGCACATCTAACAACTGTTATTCTTATAACTAAAGAAACAAACACTAAAATTGGGTTTCGTCCCAAGAAGAGCCTTATTTAACGTCGTGGTACTATGGAGATACGTTTTCAAGCTTCATTCTTTGTGTTAACAATGGTATTACTTGATAAACCTCATTTTGGTATTGGATTCAAATGAGTTGAGATTTGACCCATCTATGTTTCCAGCTGCTTAATAGATATCAAATGTGAAGTAACCGTTTGGTTCATAGAAGAGACATCATCTTTCATTTTCTTTAGCACCTTGTCCGATCCATCCACTTTGTTGAGAATGAGAGCAAGCATATCTTCGGTGCAGAAAGTTTAAGGTTCATCCCTTGTCTCTTTTGGCTTTTGACGCTCATAGGGAGGCAGATGTCGTTCTTTATCGCCATCCCTCTCCCTCCAATTCGTACCACAGTCATGCCATTCCCTATCTCGATCTCTCAATCCGTCATCGCAACCCGTGCTCCAACCTTGATTCCCGCCCGACCTTGATTCCCACCCGACCTTGGATAGTTCAGACGGAAACCGCTTGTTTGATTTGCCAAGAAATGTACTTCTTGATTTTACATGGTCTCAAAGTGTGCTTCATCAGGATTCACTCCACTAACTTTGACAGCATTCACAGCTTTGGAACCACTTCCCATGACATGTTTTGCCAATAGGTCCATTTAGGTCATCATCTTGGCCATGTTTTCATCTTGCTCTTGGTTTTTTTCCATTTGTTCCTTTGTAATCCCAAAGTTCAAAGGGGACACCTAATCTTCTCTAGTGTACCAAAGCTCGATTAATTTCTGTCATCTCATCAAGAAGGGTAGATGCTATGTCAAACGGTTGTTGCATGATTTCTCCTCAAACGACCTACTCTACCACACCTTTGTTAATAGTTGAGGCTTCCGTAAAGATATTGTAAAAATAGATTGTTCGGTAGTCCTTGAGTTTGACATCGGAGTAGCAACTTCGGGAACCTCAATCATGTCTCGTGAATAGGTTCATCATCCACTCACTTAAAGTTGTGAATATTATCCCTCAACTTCACCTTCTTCGAGGGAGGGAATAACCTTACATAAAATGGATCAGTGAGATCCTCCTAAGAAGTGATAACCACTTCGTAGTCTCCCCTATAAGAGAAAAAGGAAATAAACGAAGTCGGACCGACTCCTGGGTGATGTTCTCAAAAAAAAATGACCCACACACCTCCACAAAGTTTCGGATGTGGACATAAGGGTCCTCATATGCATGTCCTCTAAAGAGAACCTTCATTTGCAACAATTGCATCATAGTGCTGGTCATATGAAATACATCATTGCCCATAGTTGGAGGTAATCGGATAGTACCTGCACTTCCCAACCTATCTTCCTTGGCATCGTGAAAATTACTGATGTCATCGTTGTTCCCAAGTTGGGTGTCATTTCTCCCATTAACACTCATCTCTACACATGTTTAAGAGAAGCCAATAAAGAACATAAATAAGTTGATACAACTACAACACAATCAATTCACGACTAAACTTCGATAAAAAAGTTCTAAGCACCACTCCCTGGCTGCGGCGCCACTTTTAAGAACACTCAACTACACTTCATCCGATTCTAAGTATAGGTGGTCGCTAACAAGTATAAGCCCAACTATGAGTTGGGGTCGATCCCATAGGGAGTGATACAGTAAAAAAAAATTGATTAAGAAGTGAAATAGTGTTCTAATACTTTCTAGATGTAGACTTTCACAACAATAAAGTAAATGACAAGGTTTTGACAATTAATGTCAAATGGGGGGATTTAGGTAACCAAATTACAACTACTTAAATTTGGGGTAATCAAATACAAAGGGTTTCTTGGGAATGTGATAAAGTGAATGCCAATTTCACAAAATGGTGATTATTATTTACTAAAAGTCATTGAACCTCAGTAGGTAGGCTAGGCTTTAGGTGCAATAGCCATTTCTCAATCAACTATCACGAATAAAGTGAGTTCTTTCGAACCTCAAAAGGCACAACATAGATTAACAGCCCATTACCTTAATCAATCTACTTTTTCAAGATAGATTTGTAAGATTGCATTCAGACCCACTGTCTTCAAGCTAAATCTGTAAAAACACAATCACTACAATCATCAACTAATAATTTCAACTCTGATACTTCTTTCTCAAGCAAGCTTAGAGTACTAAACTAGAATTGCATTTACAACAACAATTCTTCAATTAAAACACAAACTATTGATTGAACTCACTTCGAATCCACAATAAAATTAGTAAATATCAACACTGATAAGCTAATTGAAGCCTTCAACTACATATCACACCCCGAAGAGTGGGGGTTTTAGCCAAACATAATAAAAAACAAGAAATCGTTACCAAAGATGTTTTCCATCAAGTTGGGCAACAATCCACAAGTCTCTGAATACTCAAATTCAAACTAAAAATCAAATAAACCCTAAATCTCAACTCAAAAGTTTAAAAACAATGTCTTAGAATGTTAATGATAAAAAACCCATAACTAGACAATGTAAGAATTCCTCTGTTTCTTTTGAAAATATTAATTATACGTTCCCTAATTTTCAGCATCGAAGTCACTTGGCGAAGTAAGTTGGGCTCGCCGACACGATTGGCAATGTGTCGAGTGCTCTCTATCTCACCTTATTGGCTTGTATTTTAACTAATTTCTCTGTAACTTTTGGCGAAGTAGGTCTGGCTCGCCGACCTAGTTGGCGACGCGCCGAGTGCTCCTTTTCTCGCCTTCTTGACATGGCTCTTCTACCACCTCTGTCTGTAACATTTGGCGAGCTACATTGGCTTCGCCGAACTCTTTCAGTGACTCGCCAAAATGCTTTTCCTATCGCCAAGTTGGTCTTGTCCATGAGTTGGCCTGCTGGAACATAAGGCGAGTTGAAGGTCCATTCGGCGAGTCGCCAAATGGCTTTGGCTAGTACGAGCTTTGCTTTCCTTCAACTTTTTTCTATTTTTTCACTCTTTTTTACCTCGTAATGTCCTTACCTTGCTCTTTTGCCTTCATTGCTGCAAATTAACATTTTAATGTCAGTTATAAGCATAAATAGGCATTGAGGACATTAAATCATTGAGTATTATGCCCAAAAATAGTCGAAATCCCCAACTCATCAGTATCCACCTCAAAGCACTCTCGGTGCTAAGTCTAAATCTCAACGGAATAGATAAAAGTGAAATATCATTACAACATATTAAGGGAAATGATCAATACCAATCCACATCTTAAAGATCAAAACATAGAATAGCTCCTTAAAACAAAATTAAACATAAATGAGACAGCCTTTCACCAATGTGAATCCATATATGAGGAATACCTTTCAAAAATCATGATCATGGTCCTCAATCCCTCAGTCTTCAGTCTGTTCATAGACTGGGGAGAAGGACCTTGTGCAAGTGGTACTGGGACCACAACTTATGCTAGAGCAGGAGGAGGAGTAGTGGCTTGGGGAGTCCTAATCCTAGACGGATCATTCAACCTCTTGGAACATAGCTCAGCTCTCTGGGCTGACAATAACTCATCATCTTCAGGCTCAGAAGTTGTAGGCTGAGGGTTCTGGTGCTCACCCTCACTCTCAGAGGTGGTGAGGTGAATGACATATATTCCCTCACTATCGGAGTTGGCCTCCAGTGATGCAGGTGTTGATGCCTAGCCTTTCCCCTTTACTTTCCCACCTATGGTAGGAAGTTTGGCTTCCTTTTATCAGGACGCAGTCGCATCCTATTGATAATAATCCCCTTTGCCCTCTTGCTGGGCGGCATGTCTCGACCTGCTACTTTCGGTCTAGCCATATCTGCAACCACACATTGAAAACTGTTAGAAACAATTCAAGAAAAAAGCAGAACTCATATTGCAGAAATACACGCCGAACAGATCGACGAGTCACCGAACGCTTTGGCGAGCTAGATCGGCCTCGCCAAAAGGATTGACTTCAGAAATTCCCAGAAGAATGTCTCGTTGGCGATGGGAGGGCCTTTCGCCGAATCGGCGACAATATTCGACTAGCACAGACAAGCCGCCGAAAGTTACAGTGTATTTTAGGGGTTAGGGGCACATAAATGGAGATCAAAGAAAACATTCAGCGAGTCACCGAGTGCACTCGGCGAACTCAAGCTTCTCGCCGAATATTACAGAGCCAAAAGCATCAAAACCCAAGAAATTAAAAGTGATCTAGGGGGGTTCGATGAACTGCCGAGTGGTTCAACGAGCTTGACCCAGCTCACCAAACTGTGCCTACCTTTTATCCCTTTTCCAAAATCTGCCCGTAGCCCCCGAAAACAAAATCCAAACATACACTCAGACTTCCCCCGATTTGGCCAACATTGGCCATTGGACGACTTTAGCCCTTAAGAATGACGTCACACGCTCCATCATTGGGCAACGCACGTCATTTGGCACAATTTGAGTTACTCAGACTTCACCCGACTAGACCCATTCAACAATTAAGCATAACCCAACAATTTATGATCAATTTTAAAGCACGAAACTCGAGAAATTAACAATCAAGCATTTTAGGCATGATATCGAAATTAAAACATACAGGCAAGCACACATAAACAAATTCAGAGAGGCCCAACACACATCATTAAGAACAAAATGATTGCAAATGAGTTTAATTGCTAAATATCAGTTTTGGGGTTTGGATAACCAACCTTTGATGCCGAATATATGGATTGAAATGCTAAGCGGCAAAGTATCTAACTCCAATATATAGGATCAATGACCAAAAATCAAGAAAACATGAGAATATAGGAAATATATATTGCGGGTGTGATTTTAGGAAGTTAAAAAGTAAGGGAATGTGAAAGAGTTTGAAATTTAAACCTTTGGCCTTTTAAAAACCGTCTAGTTCTCACCCTTTCGGTGTCATTAATTTTCATCACCGAACCACTCAGCGACACTTAAAGTGGTCACTTATCTCACCGAGTTTTACAGAACCTCTAGTTAATGTGGGGGTCCAAATGTCGAACAAAGTCGTGACCTTTTCGGTGATACGCTGATTTGTTCATGGCCCGCCGAGTTTTACAGACTCCATCTTTTGATTTCTTGAGTCCAACGGTGGTCCAAGTCAAGTTCATCGTCCTTTTTGGTAAGTCACCGACTAGGCATTTTGCTCGCCAACCTGCACTTTTCAAACAGATTCGACACTTCAACCTGCAAAATCAACATACGATTATTTCAAAAACAAAAGAAAGCAAATAAAAACTTAGGTTGCCTCCCAAGCAGCGCCTTAGTTAAGGTCGTGGAACGACACAAGTTCCCACTTAAGTTTCATTCTTGGGATTTGCCATAGTATCACTAGGCAAAACCTTTTTCTGTCATGGGTAGGGACGAGACAACGTATGAACTACTTGGGCCTTCAGTAGCTGAATTGACATGGAATGAGAGGCAGTCATCTGATTTAGCATCAAGACATTCTCTTTTATTTCTTTAACACTCTATCGTGTTCTTCGACTATGGGATAAATGAGGAAGAGTACTTCTTCTATCTGCCCACCCTCATACTCCTTGGGTCTTCTACGCTCGTAAGGGGGAATGTACCTATTTTTTTGTACATTACTTCGAGTTCCATGATCTTTTTGGCCAAAAGATCCAGATGAGTCAACAGTTTTGCCAAATTCTGGTCCTTTTCTTTCTCATTATTGGTCTTAACCATGTGATCAACAAGTTGAGACACTACGGCATAGGGTTGTCGTATTAGACCACCCTGAGAAAGTTGATCAACCACTCCTCCATTTTCAGGAATAAGACCTCTATAGAAACATTCCAATAGCATCTTGTCTGAGATTTCATGATATGGGCACTGAAGCATATCTTGGAGCGTCTCACCTTCCGAGTATTGGAAGTTTAGGATATTATCCTTGAGAATCATCATATCCAATGGAGAGTGGTTCTGTTGGGGATCATTGCTTCCGGTGACACTCATTTCCTCTATTTCAAAACAGCAACACACAAACCAAAACTAGAAGTTGATTCAACTATGACTAAAAAGAACAAAATTCAACTCTACCAAGAAAATCTCAAACAACACCACTCCCCGACAGTGGCGCCATTTTGATTAACGTTTGAAGGACACTTCATCCAATTCTAAGAGTCAATGATTGCAAGTTAGTATAACACTCAACTAAATGAGTTGGGGTCGAATCTCACAGGGAACGGTACGTGTTTGAGAATAAATTGGGAAGTCTGAATATGATCAAATCAGCCATAAGTATAAAATTTATCGAATAAAAGCATAATTAAAATCAGGGGATAGCATGAATGTCAGATAGGGGTTTTGGTTTAGATTATCAACTACAAACAGTGGTAAACAATATGAAATAACAATAATGAGATGGGTTCTTAGGATATGATTCGATTATAGGCTAATATAGACAAATAGGTAATTGAAACTATTAGAAAATAACTAGATATTAGTGAGTAAGCTAGGCTATAGAGGAAATAAACTTTCTCTCGAATAATTTACCCTGAATCAAGTTGAATTCTCTCGAACATCAACAAGCATGCAAAATAAGGACAACCCACACCTTAGCCCATTCACTCTCTCGAGCTGAATGTGTGGAATTGGGTTTAGGATTCACTCTCTCGAGCTAAACCCATCTCAACCCAATACCCACTGACCATCAATCAATAAGCTTAGTTTTAAAACCTCTCTCTCGAGCAAGCCAAAAACACAGGGGTAGAACTGCATTTGCAACTACAATTCTTAAATTAAACCACAATTAATGATTGAACTCACTTCTAAATAGCATTTAGACTAACAATTAGCAATACCCATAAACTTAATCAGCCCATATTCACATAATCACACCCCAAGAACTGGGGTTTTAGATAGACATTATAGAAAGATAAAAATCGTTACCAAATTGAGTTTCCATTAAGTGGGTAAGATTGATTTCGTCCTTACAATGTTATAATTCGAAGAATATCAAGGACCCACTTCCAATTTCTCAAAAGTGAAAGACTTCAATTCTTCAAAGCTTAGGAAAACTAGAGAAAACTTGTCTCACAGTTCAAAACTCTAAAAAATAATAATATGAACTTAGATACTATTCAATTTATACTGATGAGAGGGAGTTTCTCGGATGGTAAGCACCCCTCACTTCCAACCCGAAGGTTGCGAGTTCGAGTCACCAAGGGAGCAAAAGGGGTGGGAGCTCTTAGGGAGGGTAAAAAAAAAATCAATTGATACTAAACTAAATGTTCAAAAATATAGTTATAGTCGCCAAATATATGCTGCGAAGAGCCACTCGACGCAGTAAGTCGAGCTCGCCGATCAACTCAGCCAGCCTCCCTTTGGTCATTTTCATTGCCTTTTTTGACTTGGCCTTCATCATCCTCAAGGTCTGTAACTTTAGGCAATCCAACAATGCATCGCGGAACCCCTCGGCAATCCGCCGACTACTCCTTTCTCTCTCCATCTTGGTTCTTTCCTTTAGGGCCTGGCACACTGGAACTTTAGGCGGTCAAGTAGACATTCGACAACTAGCCAAGTAGACTTGGCGATCACCATGCTTGCTTTTCTTCATTCGTTTAGCTCGCTTTGTTCCGTTTTGCAAATTAGTGTCCTTGCTTTGTTCCTCAATCCATATACTTGGAAATCATGGGTTTTACATCAGTTATTGGCACAAAATAAGCATTTGAGGACACTAAACCTATATAAAAATAGCCCTAAATGAGTCCAAATCTTGGACTCATCAAATAGCATAGGAGAAAACCTTTCACAATTACATTTATACTTTCATTTAAAAGAATCCACAAATTATTTATAATAATGTCATAAAAACATGCATATCTTCATAATTTCATGATTCGTAGTTCATAAGCTTCATCACAAGTTCATAGTTTAAAATTATAAATTAGGCATGGGTCAATATAGTTTTAACTAAAAGATCATGTATTAACCTTAAATTATTCATTAGAAGACTTAATCAGCAAAAATTAACTATATTTGAATGACAAAATGCAGAATGCGGTAGTCACCTACTGGAGGGGTCTATTTAAACCTCTACCTCAACTTGCAACATGAAATGCATTGCCCTCGATAATGGGGAATTAGTACAGACAACATGTACAAGTATGTAAGGCACTAAATAAACATATAAAAGACAAGGGAAAAGGGTCTGATAGACCCCTCAACTTTGTTATTTAGAGCTGATATACCTCTCGTTATGAAAGTGGCTCATATATACCCCTACTTATATATAAATGGCTCACATATACCCTTTTCCTCTAACGAAAATGAAAAAAATTAATTTCAGGTTAGTTTTTTATTATTTTAAAAAATAAATATAATCCCATATGAGTATATTTAATCCTCCTCAAACATATATATATATTTTAACTTTTTTTTTGTTTCAATGACTAATTTAGATTTATTATTTTGATGGTCAAATTTATTTATGTTTCACTAATATTCTTGTAAAACTTATTATAGATGACCAAATTTTTTTCTTCAAATACAAAAATTAAATTACAATATAGACAAAAAAAAAAAAGTTTTAAATTTAATATAGCCACAAAGAAATAGTTTTAAATTTTTTTCTTTACGCTAAGGAATGAAAGAAAAAGATAAAATAAGAATAAGAAGCTCAAATAATTATAATAAAAGAAGTCAAAAAATAATCTATGTATGAAAAAGATTAAAATATACCTTGAACTTTGCTAGAAGAATCATATATACCCCTAAATAATTTTTAAGAAAATTAAAAGTCAAAAATATAAATTTAAAACTAACTTTTTCACTTCCGTTAAATGAAGGGTATATGTGAGCTCATTTTGTAACGGTAGGGGTATATGTGAGCCGTTTGTATAACGGTAAGGGTATATATGAG
>JAJOOH010016223.1:0-20021 GCA_029582605.1 Solanum gracilifrons
GAGCCTTGAGAGGCTAATCTTGGGTCCACCACTAATGAGAGGCTATGGTAACATGAATTATAGTAGAAAGTTAGTAAGTAGTTTTTTGTTTTTTTTTTGGTACTAAAGTTAGTAAGTAGTTAATTAAACATTATCTTACTCATTATTCCATATTCGTATCATTACTTTTATAATTTTTTGTTCTTTGATTTCTAAATATGTCCATGTGAATTGTGACAAACATTTTGAGACGGGGGAGTACTAAGCAATATCATGCCAACATTCTAACAAAATGTGAATAGTGAAAATGTTGTAGCTTGATTTCTAGTTCTAAACTTCTAATTACTTAGTTACTATGCAAAAACATTAGATACAAAATAATTTGATACAAAATTAACTTATCTATTTAATTAGTAAAAAAATGTAATTAAACTCTAACCAATTTAACAATAACTTCTTAAATTCAAAGAAGTAAAATTTATATTTAGCTTTAATAAACCATAAATAATAACGGCCAAACTATAAATAAATAAAATTTGAATGTATAATTTTAAAAATATAACAAATTTATGTTAAGAATTTAAAAATTAAATTCACTTTTTTTGTAATAGATATGTGTAGACATTGAAATTTTGTGGGACTCAAAAGATACAAGATGCATGTGTTCAATTCGAATTGAGTCTATAAAAAATTATCAATTCGAATTAGGTTCTTGGAGGTTACTTAACTTTAAACCTTAGCTCATGTCTATATAAAGGGTAATATATTCCCTTAAAGAGGCATCTCGAATATTCTGCAAATTCATGAAATATTCATAAAGAGATCAAACTCAAATAATCCTAGTTTGAGAAATACGTCACTAACTGCCCTCGAATCATAGATAAATCTTATCAGAGAAGAATCATGGATAAATCTTATAAGGAACAGAATTGTACCCACATTATGTATCAATAAAATCATGTTTCTTCATACTCCCTCCGCCCCATTTTACGTGACATTTTTCAAATTTCAAGATTCAAATAATTTTATCTTTGATCGTAAGTTTTTTTATAGATCTTTTAAACATTTGGAATTATCAATTATTGTGACTTATAATATTTTTTAAGTAGTTTACAAATATATAAATTTTATTTCAAAAAATTAAAGATTTCATGCACAAATTTCCGATCAAATTAACTCTAAAAAAAAAAAAATGTCACTTATAATTTTAAACAATGGATTTTATGGTTAATGATTCAGATGACTAAATACGATGATTTTTGTGCTAAAAATATCTTGTCTGATGATGATATCTTTGTCAGCTCTTGCCCACTAGTCTTTCGGTTACTAGTTACACTAATTAAAAGCATCCACTTTGCTCCAATTTCATTTTTTATTTTCTACGTTGATATTTGTACTGAAATTTAATTAAATTAAATTTATTAAAATAGTTTAATATGATTATATGAATCGATAAAATATTTTTTTAACAAAATCAAAACCTTATTTAATAGACTAGTGGTGGGAACACAAGATTCACGAGGAAATTGTCTGTTCCATTGAGAGCTTGTTGGATAACAAGCAAAAACAGGGACCTTGTTTCAGTTTCCTCAATCACCGGACTTATCCTATTTTTATACTCTCTTGTCTTTTTTTTTTAATTAATTTTTCACTCGATATTCTCAGAGCCTATATTGGAGCTCCGACTAAATTTGGATCGCCAGAACCCATTCAGAAGTAGCCTTTAAAGTTTAAGAAATAAAAACAGATCTTTTAATCTCATGACTTTAAATTAAAAGTATGTGTATAATTTTTTTTTAAAATTGATCTTAAACGTACATTTGTTGAAGTTGGAAAATTTACTAAATATAAAAAGAGGTATTTTTTTAGCCGACTAGAAATAAAAAGTAAAATAAGACGAGGAAGTATTATAGTTGAAGAAAATATATTACTTATTAAGATGAAATCAAAAGGTTTAGATAGATTAACTACTATAAACTAGTACTTACAACAAATAAAAGATAATATGTTAATGATTTTTTCAAATTTCTTATGTATAAATTTGAAAGTCTCTTATAAAAAGAAATAAATTTTCTTTTAATAAGTAGCTTAATAAATCAATTCTCTTTAAATTTCATACGTCAACATTTTATATATAGTAATATAATTTGAATTCTTCTTATTACATCCCACTTTTGAAAAAGGCCCGTTTTCTTTCTTAAAAACAAAAAAAAACTTTCAATTTCAACATAAAAGAAATTAAGATAGTGATACTAGGCAAAATGAGTCAAGTTGGAATAGAATGAAGCTTGGTATAAATTTTTCGAAAAAAGTCATATATATATATATATATATATATGCACACACTTTTTGAAAGATAAAATAAAAATACTACCAACTAGTTAATAACGATATATTTGATATATTTAAATATCTATTTATTGCATCTAATATAGTACATATACTAAACAAACATGTAGTAGTAATAGGCCACGCTTTTAGGAAGCTTAACATTTTTTTTTTGTTTTTTATTTTTTGAGTCAAGATGTTTGATCAAATTAATTATTGTGTTTGGATCGTAATGAATTTTTTTTTTTTATATCGTAATGAAAATTACTTTCCGTTTTAAGTAATAAACTGAAAATATATAATTTCCCCTAAGGATAGAAAAGTTATTTTTTATTTTTTAGAAAAGTACGGTAAAAACTATACGAAAAGTATTACAAAATGCAATTATTTGTATATCAATATGATGGAAAAAGTACATCATAAAATGATAGTCAAAGTTTTTATAATTTGACTGTAAAAAAAGAAACTATAACAATTAAAAGTGAACGGAGGTAATAGTAAACATACTCCGTCTCTCTATTTTCCACTTAATATTAGTACAACTCTCCATTTTTATTTATATATGTTAGATTACTTTGACACATTTTTCTAAAAGAAAATAAATAAAAGTATAAGTTTACTATAATACCCTTATTAGTTATATCATTAAAATATTATGAAATGAATAACACTATTCAATAACAAGAATAAAACAAGCACAAAATGATAAATTATCACTAAGTTTTGTTGTTCAACCTGTATTCTGAATACTTAGAACAATAATTTTGAAGAACTTGATAAGAAATAACAAAGTTTAAATAGTATTTTCAAAACTAGAAAATTAAAATCAATAGAGAAAATAGAATAAAAAACATATTAGAAATAATATACAAAATATTTTTCTCAAGAAGAAAATCAAACTCATTGAATGCATAGTGTGTCCTGGATAGAACGATCTTACTCACCGGTGTATCAGTACCTATACTCATGGTGCTAGCGAATCACTCAATGGAAATAAAATACACTTGGAATGCTAGATTTAGTGGTAGAAGAAAAAAGTATAGAAAATTGGTTCTTTAAAAATGAGAAAAAATCCTTGTACTTATAGACAACAAAGAATAGTGTGCATAGGTGTCTATTGTGCATTATCAAAAAGTACACAATCTTATGAAAACATCATAAAATTTCATAAAAATCACAACTCTTCAATAAAATCACAACTCTTTGTAAAAGTCATAACTCTTTCATTTTCTATTCACATCTTTGAAACCTAATAGATTTTATGAATTAGACAAGTAAAATTCAATAACTATCTTTAATATATTTGATAAACAAAAGAGGACAAAGAGAGTATTGCTTGACATTTTAATTAAATAAAATTACAATAAATTAAAGTCTCTAATAACAGAAATTTCATATATAGTAAAACCTCACTAAATTAATATTCGCTTAATTTAATAAAAAAAATTAGATAATATTTTTCTCTGGTCGTGATTTGGGCCAATAGAGAAAATCACTCATTTCAATAAAGATAATATATTTTCAAAAGACTTCTATATAAATATACGATCTCATTAATATTATGAACCAATAATTCTTTAAAAGCATAAATATATCTAAGACAATTAAGTGAAATATGATTTTATTATGTTAATGCGACCGTATATGTATTATTTTCACTCATCGAACAAGTTATTAAAGTCCATTTTATTATGGTAACCGAGATAATTAATCATGACTTCAAGTTCATGAATGACATTTTTACAATTGGGTTCATTTACATTCTCTAAGATTTCATCACCGAACGAATATTGCGGTGTCGAAATACTTTTTAAATTAATAAATATTAATTTATTGATTAAATAATACATTTACAAAAATAATAATATTTCATAATCTCACCTATATTAATTTAATGAGATTTTACTATATGTATTTTCAAATAATTTAAATAAATATAAAAATCACTATTATTCCAAAACACTTTTTTTTTATTACTTAACGACAATGCATTTCTATTATTAGTAAAGTAAAATTATAAAAAGAGAGTAAAATTGGCTAAACAAGAGCCAAAATTAAAGTTATAACCGACCCTCTATTGAGGCCGGTCAGTATCACTATCATTTTCAGCTGCCAAACGCTAAATAACGCGCTTTCCTTTATTCGGCTCCCGCCCTTTCTTCCTTTTCTTTTTTCTATTTTTAGTTAGCTTTGATTATGTTTTATTATGAAGTTTAAAAGTAAAAATCATCAATACAAATTGAAGTTATTTTTTTGTTTTTTTATGAATACTTTATTATTGTTTTCTTGTTATTTTTCAAATGGTTAGATTGTGATTTGTGGAATCTGGAAAAAAGTGAAATTTCTTCCTATAAATAAAGCATAACTGTACTAAAAATACACAAGCACTTTTTATTTTTTTGGTTGGTTGCAGAAACAGTGGGCTTTAAGTTTTCCTACTAGTATCTTGCTTTAGTCCATGCAACATGGAAATTTTGTTGCCATTATTTATCTTCTTGTTGTTGACGACGAATTCGGTAGTACTTCTAATTTGTTGTGAAGGAGGTGATGGTGCGCACTCCTCTGCTGTTGGAGATCCGGGAATGAGAAGAGATGGACTCAGAGTAGGTTTAGAAGCTTGGAATTTCTGTAATGAAGTTGGTGAAGAAGTTCCTGGAATGGGTAGCCCTAGAGCTGCTGATTGCTTTGATCTTTCTGGTAAAATCTCATTTTTTCCTTTATGTTCTGATTACTTGTACCAGATGTGGAGATAGGTGGGGATTCGTGGGTTTGGACGAACCCATTAGCTTTTTTATAGACTCAATATTTGTATTAGAAAATAAATATATCCTGACAAAATTGATTGACACCTCACTCCTAAGAAAGAGGCGGTGGAAATGCCTTTCACAGTAGTAGTGTTGTGGGTTCAAACTCTGCCATCAATCTTCTGTACTAAAATGCCACTGCAGTTGTACATAAATTGATAAATAGCAATAACCCCTTTTTCCTATTTATTGGATTTTTGAGCTATTTTTGTTATGGTCGTGTGATGTGCAGAGAGTTCATTGAGTCACAAGGTAACTGAGTCTGATAATAAGCTTGGTGTTGGGAAGTCATTTCCTGGGCTGAGTCCTAAGGCTAAGAATGATCCTGATTTATATGCTGCTGAGAAGGAATTATATCTAGGTTCATTGTGTGAAGTTGATGATACCCCTAGGCCATGGCAATTTTGGATGATAATGTTGAAAAACGGAAACTATGACTCGAAATCTGGTCTTTGTCCAGAGAATGGGAAAAAAGTGCCCCCTTTTAAACCGGGAAGATTTCCGTGTTTTGGGAAGGGATGTATGAATCAGCCTATACTGTTTCATCAGCCTACTTATTTATCTGATGATGAAACTATGATGGGAGGTTTTAATGGTACTTATGATTTGGGTTCAACAGCTGGTAGTAGTAGTAGTAGTTCTTTTTTTGAGGTAGTTTGGGAGAAAAAAGTTGGCAAAGGGGGTTGGGTATTTAAGCACAAACTCAGAACATCCAAATTGTATCCATGGCTGATGTTGTATCTTCGGGCCGATGCGACTAAAGGGTTCTCTGGAGGCTACCATTATGATACCAGAGGAATGTTAAAAATTGTAAGCTCACTCTTTTGTATACTCAAATTTGTGTTTATTCTCTCCATTCAAATTGTATAAAAGGCCTTGTAAAATATCTTCCAAGTTGTGTTTGCCTTTACTAGCATCATTGTTATGGAGCATGAGGTTCCTTTTAAGTTCCATTTGCAATTAGGATTATTAATCATGATTCTTTAAACACTGTCTATTAATTTGGTGTGATGTCAACTCCGATGGCCCGCATGAAAGGTGGATTAAGAAAGCAAAGAGAAAAAATAAGTGATGGAAAAGTTGAATTAGTAGAGGTCACCCACATGATATCCACATTAGAGAAATTAGGCCTGCCCTGAATGTTTGTTTGGCACCATTATCATTTTATCATGTCTTTATCTTACCACTAAATTTCGAGCACAACAGGTTATTTAATTGTAAACCTCCGTGGTAGGTCACCAGACACCTGAGGGGTATTCAGCAGTTAAACCCCTATTATCATTTACAAGCTAATGTCATTTCCGGGGTCTCACTTGCTTGCTGTCACTTTTGGAAGTTGATTAGTAAGATGGTTTTGAGTACATTAGATAGTACTAATAGTTCATAATGATTCAGGGGAACTCTAGTTACCATAAAAAGATGGGTAGAAGGCAGGGGGTGTTAGTTATACAATTAGTTTATCTGGAGTATTAGCAAAGAACTGAGGATACTAATATGTCTTTTTAGGAATGCCGGTGTTAGGGTATTGAGAATTTTTCTAAACCATTTGTCACAAATGAAAATACAAAGACGAAAAAGATATTTTATTAATGCTATTCCCGATAACAGCATGATTATTTTTCTTTCAGCTGCCAGAGTCACCTAATTTTAAGGTCAAATTGACCTTGGATGTCAAGGTAGGAGGAGGACCCAAGAGTCAGTTTTACTTGATAGATATTGGCAGTTGCTGGAAGAACAATGGTGCTCCATGTGATGGAGATGTTATCGCTGATGTTACCAGATACAGTGAAATGATTATTAATCCAGAAACTGCAGCTTGGTGCAGCCCCACAAATATTGGCAACTGCCCACCTTTCCACATCACACCAAACAATACCAAAATCTACAGGAATAACACCTCTCACTTCCCTTACTCAGCTTATCACTATTATTGTGCACCTGGGAATGCCGAGCACTTGGAAAAGCCATATAGCACATGTGATCCTTACAGTAATCCCCAGGCACAGGAGCTACTTCAGTTGCTGCCTCATCCAATATGGGCAGACTATGGGTATCCAACCAAACAAGGAGACGGCTGGGTTGGGGATGGAAGAACCTGGGAGCTTGACGTCGGTGGCCTTTCTAGCAGACTTTACTTCTATCAAGTAAGTGGGATTGTTAACTGTTGATAATATTATTAACTAATAAAAGTGTGTTCTCTGTAACAACTTAAGCTTCTAAATGAGACGGTCACACACTTCAACATGGTATTAGAGCAGGCAGAGGTCCTGGAATCGAATCTCAACGCAACACATATCAAAAAGAATCTCCACGTGTTTGGCTCATGAAAAGCAATCAGGCCTGCACGTGAGGGGCGTGTTGAGAATATAATTAAATAATAAAAGTATGTTCTCTCTAACAACTTAAACTTTTAGATGAGACGGTCACACACTTCAACATTAACTTTATTAAATGTGTGCAAAATCCATGTTTGAATGAGACGTAAATGCACAAACACTAAAGATTGAATAACAAGTGGCCCAACCAACCTGCATGATTCCATCCTTGCTGTTTTTGGCTGCAGGATCCAGGTACACCTCCTGCTAGAAGAATATGGACATCTCTGGATGTGGGAACAGAAATTTTTGTTAGTGACAAAGATGAAGTGGCAGAATGGACTCTGAGTGATTTTGATGTTTTACTTACCTCGTAAAACCGAAATTATGTTACCATTCCATTCAACATTGTAACTGTAGACAAATTATGTTACACCAAGTAACTGTAATATTGTACCTGTAGCTAAATTATGTTACACCAAGTAACTGTAACATTGTAACAACGATTTGTGCAAAGCTTCATCTTTCTATACTAGATCTGCATCTGACGGGGGGCAACTCTTGTTTCTTTATTTCCCTGACTTAGAAGAGACTGGAACTCAAGAAAAAAAATTGTTTTGTTTTTGCTTTATTTTCATGGATTTTCTGGATGTTGACTTTCCCTTGATAGCATTTGCTTCTGGTGGAATGAAAATTATAGCACAATGACCTTGGAAATGAACCGGATAGTTCTGTACTTTATAGATGAACATGAAGTGTAAAATCTATGTACTTCTTCTTGTGATGTCTATTGTTAAAAAGAGCATACTGTTTCTATAAGCATCAGAAAAGGAACAAATCCAAACCATGTTGTAGATTATGTTTGTTCTTTGGCCATGAAGCAATCCTCCCCTCCTGCAGTATGCTAATTTGATTCAACTGCTGCAGTTTATCTACTTATCGCTCTATGGAAGTGGTGGGCTATTTGAAGAAGAGATTTCCTTGACTTCTTTATTGTACTTTTTGATAATTTAATTTTTGTCAAGGACTCGAGGCCATGCTATATACCATCACAAACCCATAATGGTACAGAGAAATATGTGCTTAACATTTTTTAAATGTTTGTGGTAGGTTGAAAATATTTCATGGAAAGTGATTGATGAAGAGGGTGGAAGACAGTAGTAAGTGCTAATGGAACTTCAAATAGTCACACTCACAGGTTCAATCTTTCTGATTTTATTGCAAGTTAAGGTTATTCATACTCAAAATCCTTCAGTACCGTCATTCTAACGTGCCCTTCAATGTAATGCGGATACTCCTTTCATGATGAAAAAACTGTGTTATATCTGTGTAGTATCAAATGCTTGTATGGTATTTTTGAAATCAAAGGTTACTATGAGAAGAACTCTTTGCCTATGACAGATATAAAGTAAAGTAAACAAATGCATTTCGTAATGTTTCTGCAGAACTAGCCACTTTCAGGCTACCATCTTGAATGGAATTATGGAGCTATGCATGTGGAATCAATATCTTAAACTAGTGCATGTAGAATATACTAACGTCAACCCTTCTATGAATGATGAAGTGGATGATCAATGGACATTTATTGCCTCAACTCCCTCGCACTTAGGTAGACTGATTCATGGCTTCCACGCGTTTACTCTCCTGCAGTTTCCTTCTGGGAACATTCATGAGGAAATCTGCTCTTGTCAGCAGAAGTAGTAAAAAAACATATGAGCACTAACATACCTTAGAGCCTAGAGGCTAGAGCCATACTGTGTGAAAGGCAAAAGCTGGTGTTTCATGATAGCAAGGTGCTCCACTTTAAGAAGTGATAGTTCTATTGTACTTGCAAGATTTGCTTCAGACAGGAAGTTTGGGACTTAAATGTGCCCTCATATGACAAGAAAAAACTGTAAAATGTGTTCTTTTACATAACTTGGATAGCCAAATGGTCAATCATGCACCAATGCTGACGAGTTGTCTCGTTCCAAAGCTATAACCTACCTGAACTCAGTATCCATTATGCTGGATGTTTTACTCTTCCAAAAGGCTATTGAAACAAGCCCTGATCCAAGACTTCTCTTAAGGTTTTGTCTGCAAGTCCATAGATCATCCTCCTAGCTTAGCACTCCAAGCTTGCTTTTAGGCCTATTGTTTTTTCGCTTACTTCCCTTCAGGTTAGATGTCTATTTTTGTCTATTTCATATGGGCTATTGATGACCTGACAAAGCTCTAAAAATAACTTTTGATGATGAACCAGGTTCACACACATGTATCATACATATAATAAAAAGGCGGGAAAAGTTCGCACATACATAAATGGATTAAGAAAACGTGTTTTAAACAGAAATCCAGGTCAAATAAAGAGACGAAAAATAGCAGACGACTTCTATGCGGAAAAGGAAAGAGACAAACAAATCCTATGAGGAAAAAGACTATTTTTCTAGGAAAAACTAATTTCTTTCCTAGTAGGATTCTACTGAGGCTTAATCCACTTCTATAAAAGGACAAAGTCAAAGAAGAGAAGGTGGGCTTTTGCAAGTCACAAATTGAGAGAATTTTCCAGCAAAGGCAGAGCACACCTATTGCATATTCACAAAAGTCATCATCTTGAGAGCAATAGCCATTGGAGCAAAACAAGGTTTCGTCACAGCAACACTGGAACCGGGTTCATGAGTTGTGTTCGAGTCTGAACTATTTAATGTTGAAGTCTGATCAATTAAAGTGTAGGGTTATTAGTCTTTGTTGATTTGTTTTAGGTTTATTATTGAGCGGTAATAATTCCTAGGTTTGTAACAAGAAGTGGGTTTGACTTCTTGAAGAGAGCTTGTGAGAATTGTTTGGACTTCTTGTAGAGTAGAGTATTTGATTATAGTTAAGTGTTGAACTGTTGAGGTGAGGTACTTGAGTTAGTCCCTTTAATTATAGAGTTGTAATCTAAAGTTGCATTTTGAACTATATATGGTGAAATTGTTAGTTACATACCTAAACTATGCAACTGTGTTATTTCCCCGATCTTGAACTTAGTTTTTCCATATTATTTATTCTCATATTTCTCATATCGATCAAGGCTTTCCTTGAGTTTGAAATAAGGGGCAAGAAGCAAGGGCATAGCAGGTCCTATTATCTCCCTGAATTGCCCGTAAAAAATACATACTATAAGAAGAAGAAATAACATTGAAATTTGAATTTGACTTTATTATTAATAAAAGAATTGGTTACATACACAAAAAAACATAAGTATGTATTATTCTAGTTATTGTTTTTTTTTTAAAAAAGGATGCTCTAGCTTCTCCAACAAAAAATGAAAGAATATTGATTGGTATGTAGAGATAGGGGTGTTGAGAAGTAGGTAAAATGATGTTTGTTTGTTTGTGATGATCTATTTTCCACCAAGACCAAGGTAGAAAGGTGCACTGGTTCCAGGCAACCATGCATTAGCTTGAAGGAAAGTGCCAACGGTGTATTTAGTAGCTTCCTGTGGGCTAAGAACCTTGAACTTCTTGAAGAGTTTGCTCCTTCCGTTAGTGTTAGCACCAGGTCCTCTGTTTGCATATTCATACACTTCACATGTCTGTTCGAAAAAATTTGGCTTGTCGGACGCCCAAATCAGATATCCCTCAGGCCTGATGAGGTCACCGATCTCACTCTCCATGAAAACATTGGTGGAAAATTTCTTCCACGGGCGCGTTAAGTAGTGTTCGTATTTGAACCTATCTGCAAAGAGTGATTGTTCTGCTACAATTTTGCAGTTCTGAAGTACTACCCCAGTGATTTGGCCTTCTACGTCCCTTCCATCAGCTGTGACGGTGTTCTTGCTAGTGCCTCTAGGCCTCCTCAATATGATCTCACTGTTCTGGATCACAGCTGATCCCATCCCAAAGATGAAATCAATGGTACCAGATACTACACAGTTGCGGTAGAATTGACGGAATGTTTGATAGTACAAGGTGTCTTGGTTTCCCTCTATGCTGCAGTCGAATACTGCTCCCCTGTCTCCAGAGATTCTAAGTGCAACAGCTTGTTCACCATCTGGACCAGCAGTGTTGCGGAATGTAATTCCCTTAGCTATGAATCCCTCGCTGTTAACACCGACTGTAGCAGTATTCATGGTGGTGATTCTCATTTTTCCATAATTTTTGTCACAGGAAATGATGGTTTTCCCTGCACCATCACCATACATGAAAACGTTTGGTTGCTTTTTGTCAATAGTGACCTGTTCGACGTAAACACCAGCCTTGACGTAGACAATGTATCTGCCTTGATGGTTTGCTGGGTAAGCCTTGATAGCCTCGAGAACAGTCTTAAATTTGCCGCTTCCATCCTTGGCAACAATTGCATGAGGAGTTAATGGTCCTGATCCTACTGGGGGAAGTGGTGGTCCTCCTCCTGGAGCAGCACCGCCTTTTCCCTTTCCTTTTCCTTTTCCTTTGGAGCTTTTCTCCAATAGCTTACGGTCAGCAGCAGGGAACCATGTTGGGTAACCATCCTGATCAACCTTGTTTGCATCCAACAAACGACGATGAGGAGAGCTGTTGCTGTTACCATCCAGAAAACCTTCCGGGATTTGAATGTTGAATGATTTCAACACATCAGACATCTTTGCTACAATGCTGATAGCGTTATTGGTAAGCTGAGTAGCATTCACTAATCCTTTTTCAATTGCTGATTTATATTCTGGCTTTTCAATAGCATCAAGACATATGCTTTGGTACGCGTAAACTCCTCCAATCCAATTCAACAGATCAAGAGTATACTCATGGATTGACTCAGCATCAGTCTCACCAACCAAGCTGAGTGCACCTTCAAGCTCCTCGATAGCCGATTGCAGCAACTGCTTGCAATCAGCAACAGCCATATGATTGTAAGGATCAGCCTCTTTGTCCACATTAGTCTTTCCAGCCTCATCCAAACCCTTTTTCACTTCATCAAGTGTGGTTTGGAATGCAGCCATTAGGTAATCCTGAACTGTAGCTGACTCATTTTTAGCAACACTTTCAAGTGACTTAGCACATTGATCTTTAAATTCAGTAGCTTGACAAAACTCATGAACTTTCTTCATTTGAACTTTTGTGCTTTCATCTTCTTTGCTATCACCATTTTTGTTCACAACAACCACAACTCCAACTATCACACCAACTAGAAGTATCAAAGATACTAACGAAACCACGATTTTCCCCACCATTTTTAACTTTTTTTTGTTTTTTTTTTTGTTTTGATAATACTCTTTCCCTCTTTCCTATCAATCAATTGTAACAAGGAAAAAAGGAAAGATGTTTTATTAATAAACTTAGAGAAGATAGATGATTGAATTATGATGTTAAGGTGTGCTTTTTATAGTAATTAGGAAAGAGATTAGTAACCTTAATTTGCATGGCAACACGAACATGTAGGAAAACTTAACGTTGTTATACTAAATATATCCATCTAAAATTATGGAATGACCAAGAATTCAAATGCTTATTTGAGTGGCTTTGAATGTAACTAAATTTGAAGAAATGTTCTTATCAGAGATTTCAATGTTAATTATAGCGTTAAAATAGAAAACTAGTGGTAGTTAATAGTACGTTGATATTAACGTAAGCTGTAGAATATAAAAAATGATAATTAAATATTGATTATTTTTTTTGTGTGTAAAAAATAGAAAAGATTTTACTACTATTTAGATAAAATAAAATAAATTAATTTTTAAACAGAGGCAACTATATTTTAGAATGTAGTCTTACAAATCTGTGTACCCTTTATTCACTTGTTTTTTCTTTAATAAGTATGTTCATCCCTCTTTTATCATGCCTAGAATGCAATCGACATACTAAATTATTAGTTCTCTATTTACGATTTTAAAACAGGCGTTCCATTCATTAGATAGACGAGATGATCAATAAGACTTTGTAAGCACAAGTGTATTTCTATTTCAAGAGCTTACATTGTGATCGTCAATATTATGCCTTTTAGTGGACTCGAACCTCCACATTGGTCTTTAGCACTAAGATTTAGTGTTATTTGGCCTCCCTACTATATCTTAAATGGAAAGTAATATGTTATACGTTAAAAAATATATAAAATACAAGCAATAGTTGGGACAAATATAGGAGGACATAAAGCCTGTTAAAAAATTGTAGTAACCAACCTTTTATAATAGGTCAAAATACAAGATAATTATGTAGAAAAATATTTACACAACCAATGTATATAACTTTAAAAATAAACTTTTTGTTTGTCCTATGCTTAAAGGTCGTTATGTCTTATATATTTTGTTATGTACGATCTAATTTTTGTGTTTTACTTCTTAGCTTGACTGTCTTTTAGCAATGTGCACTTGGTTTCCTTTAATCACAGCACATAATTAAATGAAGTGATCAGTTCGAGCCTAATTATCTCCAATTCCAATGTTAGCTGGATTTGCTCCCCCGACGTCTCTTAATGAGAATGGATAAGAGTTTCGTGGAATTGATTTGAAAGTGACAAAGAGGGTAGCTTACTTCTAGGCAGAAGCTTTGCGTATCACACTTTGATGAGTGGAACATCTTATCCCCTCTAATCCGTTGTGTATTTAGCATGCGTGATCTAGCTATAGAGTCTATTATGATTGTTGAATGAGGTGAAAGATAGGGCCTTAGACGAGCGTGATTGGATTTTTCCAAATAAGCCTCAAACTTGAATGAGCTCTCTAAATGACTTTGGAGGTAAATTCGAGTACATTCAATAAATAGAATTCATGTTTTTGCTATCTTCTATCATCATGAAAAATTGGACAGACCCAGCTACCCCAATTCTATGGAACTGAATTTAAATTCCGAAAATCATCTAATAATTCACCTTTGATTTCCATCTCAATCCACTTACCAACATCACTTATTTTTCATGCAATGAAACTCCACCATTACTAACAACAGATTCTTTTTAATTTTTCTTTTGCAAACTCAATACAAAAATGTGGATCGTGGAGTGCCAATCACGACAGTTTGAATCGTGACAAAGTTATTGAAAAGGTAGTTCTTCTTTATCCATTTTTTTTCTTTCCACTTCATCATATACCAAATGTTTTTTCAATTACATATTAATTACTTCATATGTTTCAATTTATATAATCTATGTAAATTGATTGAAATGAATTATTCAAAACTATCTTTAAGAATGAATTTTTAAATAGAAAGAAAACATTTGTGAACTTTTTGTCAAATAAGTGAGACCTAATATGAAAAAAAAAAATCATTAAGTATTTGTCAATCAAGAAAAATACAATACTTAGAGATAAGGCCTAAAATATGTCATTCTTTTTATTGTGTTTGAACGTGAAAATATAGTTTATTTTTTTGTGAATGAACTTCAGAAAGTTTTTTTTTTCAAATGTGGCTAGTTTAATAAACAAAAACTAATTCAAAATAATCTCCAAATATAATTTCAAAATTTTGAAACAAAATCTATGGATAAAAAATGAACTTCATTTCAAATTAATTAATAGTCTTAGTAGACGTATGACTGTAGATTATAAATATTTTTTATTTTAGTTAGAATTTATGGAGTTAAAAATAGTTGTGCTTAGTTATATTTTTTGCAAAAAGTATTTAAAACAATACTAATATTCATACAAATCATACATGAATGTACTTAAATACAATTCATAAAAGTAAACGGTGAGTTGGAAAACATGTCATAACCTGTTTTCAAATTTGAAATACAACTTCGAGTTGAATTTAAAAAAAATCATAGCCAAATATAAGTTTTCACTTTAAAAACAAAAATTACCTTTCTAAAAAATTTCACAATAAAACATGACCAAACGCCCACAAAACTTTAGACAGATTTTTTTTTTTATCCAATGTGTATACACCATCTTCTTTGGATGTAGCTAACTCGTGAGATTTTAGCGAATACGTTATTTCAATGCTTACTCATAATACGATTTTAATAGATTTTCCTTTACAAGAAAATTACTAAACCCACAATACACATTACCTACGTGTCTTCATCTTATTGGTGATTTTATTTAGTGGGCCCAACCCTTATCCGCTCCTAACGAACACCTACATCAAATCAAATTCAAATCGCCCTCTTTGAATTACAGAGTAACGGCTTCTTCTTCGTTTTCTTGAAGAAGGGTTGATAAGGGGGGTTTAATTTTTCTATCGTTTTACATTACAGGGAGGATATGATGACGACCCAGAATAGGTATTCCTCTGTTTCGAGTGCGGTGGTAAAGAGACAAGCAATTCATCGGGGTTGGAGAATAATCAGATCAGAGAATTGAATGTTGGAGCTTCCATAATCAGACAGATCTCGAATCATACAGCTATCTCTGCTCGCAACTCGATTTCTAATTCCTCCAAACTTGTGAGTCTTTCTCTGTTTTTTATCTCTATTTTTTTTCTTACTGTAGGAAAATAATTTGAGTACTGGGTTTTATCTTGTTTTTGTGTATTTTTTTTATTACTGGTTTGATGATTCACTTGTTTGTATGTTGGTTATGGGGTTTCTTGCGTAAATTTGTGTATGCGAGGAAAATGTAGGTGCGTTTTGTGGGATATTTTTTTCTTGGATAAAATAGGTAAAATGGTTAATGTTTAAGATACTGGGTACAAATCAATTTGTATAAAATCAAGTGAAGTGATTTGAGGATTTTTGTTATGCAAGGATTTGAGGGATTTCATTTTTGTTTTTTGGTCGAGATTGTGATATTTGGAAGTTGAATTCTTTGTTTATTGTGATAAACAAGTTCACTGTACATTGTGATCGATAAACAAATACAACAATAATCTAAGAATCCATAATTTAATTAAAAATGACAGTAACTATAGGTCTTGAAAGAAGAACGATACATCATCTTCAAGCAGTTGGTCAAGTTTTGGTTATCCTTCAAACAGGAGGATCTTCCAGTTTAGCAGTCGATAAATCTTTTATGCGCGGATACATGGTTTTTTCACCAAGCTGATTTTGTGCCCATATTAACATCTACAAAAGGCTTTGGAAGCTTTTAAATCAAAGATTAATCATAAAAAAATAACATTTCATACCATGAAGCTACTAGCGGTCTTTAGCCGCTGTGATACATCCAGAAGCTTTCCAATAGGGCAGTTGGATACATCTTCAAAGGCCAACAGTGCAACAGTCTTCTCCAACTCTTCTAAGAAGCTTTGCTGCAGAAAAGAAATTAAATTTATCATGTACTAAAGAGGTGGGTTACACACAGGATTGCGTCAACCAAAGCTTCGTTTTTTCAGAGTAATCAGAAACAGAAGTAGATTTTTCCCACGTCCCATAACGCTCGGCAGCCTTCCACTCCAAGGGAGGCCGACCAAGAGAAAGGAATCCCTAGCGTTGGAAGCTTAGGGATGGAGAGACAGGGAAAGATCACTTAGAAATTCAGCAATCTTTTTAATCTTTTGAGAGACCGTAGGCTTTTTCAGCATCCACACATCAAAATTCTCCAGACATAGTATCATCGGACAATTATGACGTGGACCAGTGGCATTCTAGATTATTATTTTCAGTGTTAACATGAATTAATGCTTTTTGTCTTCTTAAATGATTTTAGTACCGTTCTTAATTTGTTAGGGAAAAAATTTATCTTTAAACAAATGAGTTGAAGAAGTTAAGCAACTTTTGATAGTTTTGAGTTATCACAGTTTTATGAACCTTTTATTTAATAAGCTGTTTTGCAAGGTGAGTAAATTGAAAAAGATTGTTTCTTGTATCTGAAGTTGTAACTAAGATCACTGTTATTCCTCTTCCTGCCACTTGCAGATGGATCATTAGTCTCCATGGATAGTATACTCAGTTATCATCATATATTTAGAAATGACATAAATAACATATAAGTCACACTAATTAATAATTCAAAATAGTTAAACTATATTAAGAAAAATGGCAAGGAAAAGATAAAAAGTCCTATGACTATGCAAATAGTAATTGTCCACATAAAGTGGAGTTGATGGATTACTATTTTGTCAATGTAAGGTCATTCATTTTAGTAGAATAGTTTTAAAAACTTGTTACTACATTGGTAAAAGTTTGTCTCAACTTTCTTATTTTAGGCAAAAAGGTCTGTCTAAGTTGAAGAAAAGTAAGAATAGTTACAGTACTTCAATATGTAGTAGCTCAAAGGCAGGGCTAAGAGAAGTAGCAATAGAAGAAGAAGAGGAGGAATTGAAGGCTGTAAAAGGAAAATGCATCCCAAGGAAAAAGTCTTCTTCTAAACACTCCAAAAAGTGACCCTTTTTCTGCTCTTTCACCAAAAGCTTTTCTTTGGGGCTTTTAGTTGGAACTTAGTTATAAAAGTACTGTTTTAGGCTTAGGTTTTAACTCTTCAAACACTTCTTTTGGTAGGGTTCTTAAACTTGGTTTCATCAGAATTCAGGAAAACTAAGGAAGTGAGATGAAATGTAGGATTTCTTATTTATCTTTTGCTCTCTAAACCAACAACCTAAATTTTTTTTTCCATCCGATGTTCGGAGTCTGCATTGGTGTCTCAAATAAATTTAGATTGCGCATTGTAGGGTCCTTTCGGAATTGACACTCCCAACATGATTTTTTCCATACTTAGAACTTCTGGCCTGCCCAAGGTTTGTTCTTGTTTTTTAATGCATCTGTAGCCTTCAGTATCTGTTGCACTGATATCAGCTGTTAACTTTAGACTAATGAGACTCACACAAAGCAGCTGACAATCTACACTACCCAAAACTCCGGACATTGGGTGGTGGTTGATGTATTGATTTGGGTGACCACAATTTTAGTATTTAGAAAAACAGTTTTTTTAATTTGGCAGGAAGGTCTTGTGATTACATACCGGCTGCTTGAGTTATCATCAACCTGGACCCCTGAAGTTTCCTCCTATCGGGTATAAGCTGTCTCCATCATATTATGTACTTCTGATTGTGAATTTGATGTTCCCTTCTGCTGTAGGTTGGGAAAATATCGTCGTATAATTCTGAAGCAAATAGAGTTTTACTGATGCCAGTAGCTGAATTTCCAGTCATTTGTACTGAGGATTAGTCTTCAAAGCAACCAGATAGCTCTATTTATAATGACGATGGATCTCCGGAGGTACTTCAGTAAAATTGACTCACTCCTATGCGTGGTGATCTATATTTATGCATATTTCGAGTGAACTTAAGTTGCCATCCTCTGGGATGCAGAGTCCATAGGTTTAATGCATATGACTCTTCTCATTACAAAACCACGCCTTTCTGCAGATAGAATTTTCAGCATACTGAAACTTATGAACAAATATCGATGAGCTCAGTAATTCGTCAGTTTGATGTGGAGCTTGTTTGATGTATAGGTTGCCGAGGAGTACAGGCCCAGACACTCTGCATTTGATTGATGGACAGGCGCAACGACTACAGTTGCTTGGAGTAGCTTGCATGATGACCGCATCATCGTAAGAAACTACCTTCTGACCTCTACTGCATATGTTTTCGCCATGATCTTAACATTTTTTTCCTTATGACATGCTATGGTGAGTAGCTTGCATGATGACCGATTGACCGCATCACGATGTTTACGGCATCTTTTTCTTAGTATAGTAGACAAGTAAAGATCCATAAACGAAGGGAGTATAAAATTAATTTTCTATGATCAGGATAGTTTGAGTATTGGATCATATCATATCCTAATATAGAAACCTAAGTCAACTTAAAATGCTGAATGGGTCACACTTTTATGAGTCAAAATCCACACTTTGTGACACTCAACAATCCTCTTCTGGAACATTAATGTTTTGCATAAGTTGAACAATAAAATGAATACTTTTTGTTTTGTTTCTACTTAGTGTCAATTGGTATCTGTTTTGGGGCCTGTTAATTAATTTGCACCGAAAAATATTTTAGAAAATAAAGTATCATCTAACAAAGTTGATTTCATTCTCAAAATTTGAACATACATATTTTTTTGTTCAAAGATAAAAGGAACTTATCTCGGATGGATCCAACAATTAATTGCTTGCGGGTTCACGATAAACCAATAATTTTTGCTAAAACTATTAAAATATTCATTAAATATTTATGAATATTAAACTGTGAACACGATTATTATCATATATTAACTTGAAGAAACTCCACATTCAGAATGTGCTGAACACTTGCAATTTTGGAATATGTAATGAGATAAGATGTACATGATCAGTCCAATCAGATAACTGATCAATACTCATAAGAAGCAGTTAGTCTATATAGCTAGCTACCTAAACAAACATGGTTTCAGATTCTAGCACCAAACCTTTGTCTTGTTGTCAGATTATGTCACCTTTCCTAATGAAAACATATACAGTAGTTAAACATTGCAGTGGTGCTAACACTTACATATTATGCAGGTGTTGAAAATGGAGTCGAGGCGGGGGGTAGGGTGGGGGAGCCTCGGGGTGCGATGCCTCGGTACGGGAGCCTCGGGGTGCTGTGCCTCGAGGCAGGGGGTAGGTTGGAGGTGCCTCGGGGTGGGGGTAGGGTGGGGGTGCCTCGGGGCGGAGGGTAGGGTGGAAGAGCCTCGGGGCGGGGGGTGGGGTGGAGGAGCCTCGGGGCGAGGGTAGGGTGGGGGAGTCCCGGGGAGGGGGGTGAGGACGGTGGGTGGGGGTAGGAACGCGGTGCCTCGGGGTGGGTGGTAGGGTGGAAAAGCCTCG
>JAJOOH010016224.1:0-17349 GCA_029582605.1 Solanum gracilifrons
TTAAAAAGTTGTTAAGTTGTTTAAATAAGTTAAAATAAATAATGTCGTTTAGTTGGTGGATTTAGTTGTTGGAATTAAGTCAAAACTAAACTAGTTAATGTTGTTAAGTTGTTTAAATAAGTTAAAATAAATAATGTCGTTTATTTGGTGAATTTAGTTGTAGGAATTAAAATTATCATTATTGTTTGTGTAGATGGATCCTGATCATAGTTGGATGTATAATAGAAACAATCCTGGTCGAGCGGGTATGATTCCAAAATTCGCAGAAGGTGTCAGTAGATTTATAAATCATGCAAAGACACTTGATGATTTTTTAACTTCAAGATTGATTAGGTGTCCATGTGTTAATTGTGAAAATGTGAGATATCATACAACAGAGTATTGGTGAACCCATTAGAGGTTCAATCTACGGATATCTAGAAAAGGCGTATCAGAAGAAGAAGTCTTGGTATTGTGGTTCATCATCCTCAAGCTTTGTTAGCGAGGATAGAGAGACAATATCTGCAATGGAGAGTAAGATAGCTTATCTCAATGTCGAGCTACTTGTTGTTGCCGAAAGAGAGAAGAAGAGAGAAGAAAGAGAGAAGAAGAGAGAGGAGGAGATTGCGGCAACAAAGGAGGTAGAGAACAAGAGGTATGCAGCACTTCAGGACCAACTAACTTTTCTTTTTGAATCAGGAAATATTCTTCCTCCATGTCTGGCCAGCAGTGATGGATCTGATCAAGAGGGTGATGAGGAGTAGTTGTATCTATTTGACATTTTAGACTTCTATATTTTTGGAATTGTTTAATTTGATCGTATTTTAGTTTATTTTTGAAATAGTTTAATGTATATGTTGAAAATATTGTGTTCTTTTAGTTGGATAAAGTTTATTTGGCTTTGGGTTGTTTTGGTTGGATGAAGTTTATTTGGCTTTTGGTTGTTTTGGTTGGATGAATTATTTTTGGCTTTGAGTTGTTTTGGTTGGATGAAGTTTATTTGGTTTTGGGTTGTTTTGGTATAAATATGAAGGTGGCCAACTAAAAATTGCAGCAATTTGCTGCCTGTTTTGTAGCAAAAAACCGACCTCCGGAAGTCAGAATTTCAACATTACAAAAATAAAAAAACCGACCTCCAGAGGTCAGAATTTCAACATTACAAACATAAAAATACCGACCTCCAGAGGTCAGAATTTCAACATTAAAAAAATAAAAATACCGACCTCCGGAGGTCAGAATTTTAGCATTACAAAAATAAAATGCCGACCTCCGGAGGTCAGAATCTCAAAATGCAAAAATAAAAATACCGACTTCCAGAGGTCGAAATTTTAAAAAAATGAATATTCCGACATAAAATAAAAACTGACCTCGAGAGGTCAGTAAATACCGACCTCCAGAGGTCGGTATTGAATAGCGACCAAGCTTTTTCTGACCTAAGCTGGGATGTCGGTTTTAGGTCGGTATTTCAAGGAATACCGACCTCTGGAGGTCGGTATTTGTAGGTCGGTATTCACTGTTTTTTTAGTAGTGAGGTATCATCGGCCAACCCAAAATAGAAACTAATATGCAATGAACAAATAGTATAAAATCAACTATGACACTTAGCAGGTGGCAAGCAACAAACAACATGAACCAGTGACAATAACACTAAAGTAAGTACGTAATCAGTCAACAACATCAAGATCACACATGAGGACTCATGCCTCCAAACCAAGCCATTTAGGGAATTGAGTTCTTTGAGATTGGGTACATTACGTTTTATATATATATATTGTGTCGGAACGTGACACTCGATCCAATAATATCATGTCGGCTCGTGGCATCCGATCCAATATATCGTTAATTTATCATTTATTATTACCACTTTTCACTTCATTAACAATATTTCATCAACCCTTCTTTATTCAAGGCATCACTTTGATAGAGAGGATTCAAGATTATAAATTCCACGGTCTCAGAATTTCAGACCAATCACAAACCACACAACCAAACCATACAACCACACAATCAAGTACATAGAGAACTTCACAATATCACTCAATGCATATCAATCACTAATAAGAGTCTATCTATTAAATAGAATAAAACCATAATCTACCTCCACCGAAGAACCGAAGTCAAGCAAGCTACTTCTCCATTACTTTTCCTTTCCTCAATGCCTCCGAACCTTTCCAAGCTATCAAGTATATATGCATAATTTGTAAGTTAACGAACCTATAGGCACCCAAAACTATTATCAATTTCCTAGAGTTCAAGCCTAAAGGTAAATCTAAATTCTTCCAATTAGCATAACTTTAATGAAATTTAAATAATACGAGACACTTAATATTTAATTACCTATCTCAATATATCAAAATATAATTTATAATAAGATATAAACATTTTAATGTTTAATTGTTCAAGCCACTGGTTACGAAACCAGTGGCAACGAACACCTCTACCTATACACCTACACCTTAATACTCCAATTATTTACATCATTAATGTTTGGCCTAACTTTTCTCTCAACATTCATCTACCAGAAAATATTATACATATGCACACTTCCACTTTATAATATAATAATAATAATCAATAATTAAAGTTGAGGCCACTGGCTTCAACCTCTAAACCCACGTACAAATCCTATTGTTGAAGAAAGTCACTCTCATATATAAATAAAATACATACACATATAGTACCCTTCAAATCTCAATAATAATTTACAATATAATACTCTTAACAATACAATATAAAAGGACCACTAAGTTACAATCAGTAACTTGAATTGGGGAACAACGTACATAAACCAAAACAACCATGTATTCGTTCCCTTAAAATCTGTCCAATACTGCTAATGATCATTCCCATTATTAAATAATTAATCCTACAATCTATGTTTATATATATATATACAATACACGAGGGTTAAAATTTGGTTGATTCTTTACCTGATTCGCTGGTTCTTCTTCACCGCCGCAGGTAGAGATTCGCTCGGTTGTAAGTCCTCTTGTCTCTTCTTTTAATTATTTAGGGTAAATAATTATCAACTAATAATTAAATAAATACTAAACCCTCTAATTTATTCCTATCCATGGGTCATATGGTAATTTAATTAAATAAATTATGGACTTAGTTCATAAACCACCAACTAAATTAATTACTAAAACTACCCCACTAATTCTATAATTGTAGTTACAAGTAGTCCAAAATACCCAGTTAAAATCTATCGGAAAGTATTTATGAAATAAAAAGCTCTAGTACTCAAAAATACCAAATGGATCGTTACATATATTCTGATGAGCAACTCCAACTTAATGATGAAGAGAAAGAAACGAGGAGAAATAAGACAAAAAAGGGGAGAAATTAGGGTTAAAAGGGGAAGAAGAGCGTTGGTGGGTGGTTCAGGGATCCACATCAGCTCCTTCAAAACGTCTTCACGCGCTCAAGCGACGTGAGTTCACATTTTGTGCCACATCAACCCACAGTGTTTAAAAGGAACAAATTATGGGTGGTTCAAGGATTCAATAGGAAAATGGCATAGTTGAGGTACCTGAGGGGAAAAACCCAACAAATTTAGGGACCTGTTTATGAGTTCCGCCTTCATTATTTGTTATATGTATCTAATATTATCCCCGTTATACAAAGACTATCGAAGAAAATTCAACCAAAAGTTGAGAGATAACACATTCGATCTGTGGTCGATCTTTTTCCATCGGGAATGGAGCTGCAACTGGCCGTTCCTGATTGGTTTTGCCCTCACCGACACTATCATCCTTAAGATGTCCCTCGGCTTCACTGAAGAGGATGCAAAGAACTCCCAATTTGTGCAGAGCATAAGAATTGAATTTTACTCCATCAATCTTGCTGCTAAAGGGAGGCTCTCTTACTGAAAACCACTTTTTCTTTTGTACTTCTATTCTATGATGATGGAAGACAAATTTTGTATTGCATAAAACGTCTTCTGAATCGTTGGTAGAGAGATATTTTGAATTTCTAATTGACCATTAATTAAGGAGTTTAAATTTTAAGATAACTCTTCAATACCATATTTAAGGGATTTGTGTAACTGATTAAATCTTTTAAAATATATGGCATAAAGATTAAAATTTAAAAGTGGTATTATGTGTAATTATTTTAAACTAGAGGTAAATTAATTATATATGGTAGTGAAGTATGTCTAGTTAGGTAGTTTTCCCTTCATTAAAATCAATTCAAGTTTGGTGAAACTTTGGCCAAAGAGACCAAGTCCTCTTATTCTCTCTTCAGATCCAATTTGAGGCCCAATATTTTAATAACCCAGCCCACACCTTTAATTATTGGAAAAATTACGCGGTTAAGTAAGTTTATACTACTTAATTAGTCATCATAGCTATAGTTTTATATAATTACCACTCGCGACTAACATTAACCATTAATTATGTGGGCTGACTTCGAGTTTGTATAAGTAGACACGTTTGTATAATTCACTACATTTATATAATTCGCAACTAAAAGTTCTTTGTTTGATTAGTATTTGTATACGATGGTTTGTGTCATCCCCCGAGGCTACCCCCTGGACGTAGACATGGGACCTAGGATCACGAGTGACCCCAAGCTAACCCTGCTGACATAGCATACTAAGATAAACTAAATCAATGAATATTGTGCGGAAGCTAAATCATGAGATAATCTGAAATTATGGGAAATACCCATATACTAAATCGGAATATATGAAATTAAGAGTTTAAACAACAATTGAAAAGTCAAAATCTAACACTGTAGTTAAATCTAATTATGTCTGAAGATAGCCTCTACTGACTAGAAATGTTGGGACATGCCCCAGCTAAATCTAGCAAATCTAAAACTAAAACTAAAAGAAAGGAAAGACATTCATGTCAACTGTCCTCGAAGAATCAGGACTCATCACTGATGCTGTTGAACTGGAGATCGGGAACCAATCTATGTGTGATCTGGTAGCTGAGGACCTGAACCTACATCACGAGAAAATGTAGCGCAGAGAATGCATTAGTACTTGAAAGGTACTGAGCATGCAGGATAGGGTAAAGCTGAATAATAGCATAAATGAACAAGAAATAAGCAACGATGTAATCTGAACATAATAAGGATACTGGAAATACTGAACATGGCTAAACTGAATTCAATGACCACGTTTATAACATGCTGAGACTGGAGACTGAACTATACTGATAACATGGTCAATGCAATAGAATCTGACTAAACTGTAAGGCAGCTACTAATAACCGACATAAAACCACATGAGCTAAATATGGAGTCTGATGTATATGCCCCATCGAGAGGACCCAATATACACTGCCAGAGGTATAGAGGCATGTTGGCATGATCACTAAAATGATGCCCACAGAGGGGACTTACAACCTACGGGGCACGTAGTTCTGGGACTTGAGGGTGATTGACCCTAGTCCACTCGGTATTAAGCTTCTCCCAATCGATTAAGTAATTAACATTCTATGACTGAAATGTTGTAATACTGGATAGCTCAAAATACTGACATGCAAACTGAGAATGCAACATTAATATACTGATAGTAATGCATCCGAAAACTGAGGCATGTTTATATATATAACTGAATTTTTTGACCTAGCATGTGTAATTCATGAACTAAAAGAACTACATAGCTAGGGTTCTGAGTTTATGCATGAATCTGGGCAAAAACAATACTACAACATGGTAATATGATTTGGATCATTCTAACATTCAATAAACCTTAGGTTTAGAAAATATTAAGGGAATCAAGATTCTAACTGAAATCTAGGGACCTAATGGGTGAAAGGAACCCACTAGTGAAATCCCACATACATGGTGACAAATTCCACGGAGAAATCTTTTGATTTCAGGGTTGGAACTTATGGAACCTTGTTGCGTTCTTGAATTAGAGTTCTTGACCTCTTTCTCCTCTTACGCTCTATTTTTTCTAAATGTTGATGAATGATCTGACTTAAGTAAGTTCTCGTTATGTTTTAGACTAAAACTAACCAAAAGTACATAATTTAGGGGTTAAACAATGTAGTTTAGGGGTCCAACGCATAAGGAAAAGACCAAAAGACCCCTTACTTAAAAGTTGTTGGGGTCACTGACGGACCGTGGCTGGACCGATGGTTCGTGCTCGTCAACCGTCGTTCATGATTGGAGGTTAGGATTTGAGGGTCTGATACACGGACGTGGACCACGTCCCATGGTCTGACCTACTGTCCGTGAGTTCAGTCGTGGGTCGACCCTTAGACAAAATTTTGGGGCTGAGTCTGGGGAGGGTTGCAGATGCGAACCACGGACCACCAGCACGAGCATTAGGTCACCCTATGGTCCGTGGGTGGCAACTATGGGTTGCACCTGCAACTTCTAGAAATCTGCACTGAGGTCTACTTTCGGATACGGGGTGTTACATTATCTCCCCATTGGGGACATTCGTCCTCGAATGAAGACTAAACTAGCTGGAATGGAGAGAAAGAGTTGCAATCCTACCACAAAATTACTAAAACTGATTTCTGACTGAACTAAGTTCCAAGAACATGCAAATACGTTGAAAATGCAAGTACAAACTGAAGGAACATGATGCTAAGACTGAAACTGCGCATGAACGACTAAAAAACTAAAGAGGAACTATTACCTCAAGCTTGAATGGAATCGGAAGGAAAGAGATGAGGATACTTGGCCTTCATGGCTGCCTCTGCTTCCCAAGTAGCTTTCTCTACGGACTGACTCCTCCACAAAACCTTGACTGAAGCGACTTCTTTATTTCTCAACCTTCAGATCTGACGATCGAGAATCTCAAATAGAGCATCCTCATAAGTGAAACTATCATTTATAGCTACACTTTCTAAAGGTACAATGGATGTTGGATCACCACACACTTCTTCAACAACGAGATGTGAAAAATCGGATGCACTGCCGCTAGTTCTGCTGGCAACTCTAACTCATAAGCCACCTTACCAACTCTTTTCAAAATCTTGTAAGGGCCTACATATCTAGGGTTGAGCTTCCCTTTCCTGCCAAATCTCATCACCCCCTTCATAGGTGACACTTTCAGGAAAACTCAATCATCAACTTGGAACTTTAATTCCCTTCTCCTTACATCTGCATAAGACTTCTCGCGACTCTGGGTTGTCTTAAGTCTATCTCTGATGAGCTGCACTTTCTCCATAGCATCATGAACTGAATCTGGCCCTATCAAGGCTGCTTCACCTACTTCAAACCATCCAACTGGAGATCTACATCCACACCCATATAATGCCTCATAAGGGGACATTTGAATGCTGGAATGGTAACTATTATTGTAGGCGAACTCTATAAAAGGAAGGTGATCATCCCAACTACCCCTGATATCGATCACACAAGCTCTCAACATGTCCTCTAAGGTCTGAATGGTACGCTCTGCCTGCCCATCTGTCTGCGGATGAAATGTTGTGCTAAGATTAACTTGAGTACCAAGACCTTTCTGAAATGACTTCCAGAAATGAGAGGTAAACTGAGGACCTCTATCTGAGATGATAGACAAAGGTACCCCATGCAACCTGACTATCTCATTAATGTAAAGTTTGGCGTAATCCTCCACCGAATTTGTAGTCTTGAACGCCAAAAAGCGCGCAGAGTTATTAACTCTATCAACTAACACCCAAATTGAGTCATGATGTCTACGGGTACGAGGTAAACCTGTGATGAAGTCCATGTTGATCACTTTCCACTTTCAAGTAGGAATGTCGATATCTTGAGTCATACCTCCTGGTTTCTAATGTTCTACCTTGACTTGCTGACAATTGGGGCACCTAGCCACAAAATCCGCTATATCCCTTTTCATACCATTCCACCAAAAGACTTCCCAGAAATCATGGTACATCTTTGTGGCGCTTGGATGAATAGAATATCTGGAATTATGGGCTTCTGGGAGAATCTGTTGTCTCAACTCACCCACCTTAGGAACACATAATCGACCCTAATAGTGAAGCACACCATATCCCCCTTGGGAAAAAACCTCAACTCTCTGCTGATGGACTGTACCCTTTAGTTAAAGCAATATCGGATCACTGTCTTTCTTTTCCTTAACCTCCACTACCAATGAAGATTCTGACCCATTCTGAACTGTTACACCACCATCTGATACGCTCATAAGACGAACTCCTAAGCGAGCAAGTCTGTAAACATCTTGTGTTAGATCCCTTCTTTCTTCCTCAACATGGGCTACACTACCCATAGATAGTCTACTAAGAGCATCTTCTACTACATTGCCCTTACCAGGATGGTAATGCACACTCATATCATAATTCTTGAGGAACTCAAGCCATCTCCTATGGCGAAGATTCAACTCTTTCTGGGTGAACACATACTGAAGGCTCTTATAGTCTGTGAACACATCTACGTGAATACCATACAAGCAATGCCTTCAAATCGTAAGTGCAAACACCACTACAGCAAGCTCGAGGTCATGAGTTGGATAGTTCTTCGCATGTACCTTAAGCTTTCTATAAGCATAAGTTATAACCTTACCTCGCTGCATCAACACACAACATAGGCCGACTGTGGATGCATCACAATAGATAACATAACCATCTCAACCGTCTGGTAGAGTCAAAACGGGAGCTCTAGTCAACCTAGTTTTCAGTTCTGCAAAACTTTTCTCACAATCATCTGACCACTGAAACTTAACTTTTTTCTGAGTTAACTTAGTCAATGGAGAGGCTATAGATGAAAAACCTTCCATGAACCTTCTGTAATAACCAGCCAAACCCAAGAAACTTTTAATATCTGTAGGAGACGTAGGTCTGGGCCATTTTTCACCACTTCTATTTTCTGAGAATCCACTCGAATTCCTTCGCTAGACACAATATAACCAAGGAAAGCAACAGATTGCAACCAAAACTCACACTTGCTAAACTTAGCGAATAACTGGCGGTCTTTGAGAGTTTGCAGAACAACCCTCAAATGACTCGGATGTTCTTCCTCATTCCTAGAGTAAATGAGGATATCATAAAGAAAGATGATAACTAACAAGTCCAAGTACTGCTTGAACACCATGTTCATCAAATCCATGAAAGTTGCAGGAGCATTGGTTAGTCCAAATGGCATAACTACGAATTCATAATGACCATACCGATTTCTGAAGGTTGTCTTTGGAATGTCAATATCTCTGACTCTAATCTGATGATAACTGGATTTGAGGTCTATCTTTGAGAAATGACTAGCACCCTGAAGTTGGTCAAACAAGTCATCAATCCTGGGGATGGGATACTTATTCTTGATTGTGACTTTGTTCAACTGCCGATAGTCAATGCACCTTCTGAGGGAACCATCTTTCTTCTTCACAAATAACACTGGTGCACCCCATGGCGAAATACTAGGTTCGATGAAGCCCTTATCTAGAAGATCTTTCAACTGCTCTTTCAATTCCTTAAGCTCAGCTGGAGCCATTCTGTAAGGAGGAATAGAGATAGGCTGGGTATCTGGAATCGATTCCAAATTCGATTTCCCTTTTGGGAGGAACTCCGGGAAGATCTTCTGGAAACACTTCTGGAACTCATTAACTATTGGAACTGACTCAAGAGTTGGGGTTTCGGAGCTTGAATCCTTAACCCAAATTAGATGATAGAGATAACCCTGAGAGATCATCTTTATGGGCCTTAAGGTAAGAAATGAATCGACCCATAGGCGCTAATCTACTACCCTTCCATTCTAAGATTGGTTCGTCTGGAAACTGAAAACGAACAATCCTAGTTCTACAATCGGCTGAGGCATAACAGGAATGTAACCAATCCATGCCTAGAATGACATCGAAGTCTACCATTTCTAACTTTACAAGATCTGCTGAGGTGAATTTCTGGGAGACTGTGACAAGGAAATTTATGTATACCCATCTAGCTATAACTAGGTCACCGACTGGGGTAGAGACTGAGAAGGGTTCTGAGAGATTTTCTAGACTAACATCAAACTTGACTGTTATATAAGGAGTTACAAAGGAAAGAATAGCCCCTGGATCTAACAAAGCATAAAGATCAAGATTAAAGACTCATAACGTACCAGTGACCACATCAGGAGAATCTTTCTGATCCTGGTGAGCTTGAAGAGCATACAACTTGTTTTGGCGTTGTCCACCACCTATAACAGATGAGTTACCCTGTTGAGTCGGGCAATCTGTTGGCGCTGCTGATGTTGTGGACTGATCTCTACTATTACTACCTCCTTGACCCTGTTTTCAAGGACAATCTCGCAACCTGTGACCCGCCTGACCACACCCAAAGCATCATTCCTTTCCTGCAAGACACTCACCCAGATGGTTCTTACCACGCTTTGGACAAGTTGGGTAGGTTCTGGTGCCTGAAACACTCCCCTGAGACTTAGAGCATGATGCCCTACCTTTCTGATCATTCCAGAACTTAGAGGATGGAACACTAACTGATGAAGGTGCTGGAGCTAAGATTTCTGTTGAAACTGCGAGTGATTTCCACCACCCGATTTCTATTGAGAATACTCATAGTTGCCTGTTCTAGCCTTCTTATTCTCCTTAGCTTGTTCCCTAAGCTTATCTCCCTCAACCTACTGAGCATGAGTCATGAGCCTAAAGATGTTCATATTTTCCAACAACGTAGCATTCCTACACTCTGTTTTCACTAAGTCTGACACTCCATACAGAAACTTATTCATTTGAGCCCTCGAATCAGAAACCATGTGAGGAGCATACCTGGAAAGTTGGGTGAACTTGAGTCCATACTCTTGGACTTTCATGTTACCTTGCCTCAAGTTCATGAACTCCTAAGCTTTTGCCTCCCTTAACTCTCTTGGGAAGAACCTGTCCAGAAAGGTCTCACTAAAGCATTCCCAAGTGATAGGAGTTGCATATGTACCCTTGTTCTCTTTCCACTGAGTATACCAGATATAAGCCACATCTTTAAGTTGGTAAGATGCTAACTCAACACAATCATTCTCAATTACCTGCATCACTTCAAAGACCTTTTTGACCTCATCTAAAAAGTTTTGGGGATCCTCACCAATCTGCGATCCTAAGAACTCAGGCGGATTAATTCAAACAAAATCCCTCACTCTAACTGCAACTTACCCAACATTAGGATTTGTCGAAACTGGAACCTGTTGATTGTTCTGGTTGGTCACACTCTGAGCTAACAATGGGATAGCGTTCTGAAATTCAGCATTTGATACTTCCTGATCCAGAACTGGAGGAGGTGCATTTGCATTCCTAACATTCACATTTCTGGTGTTAGCTCTACGAGGAGGCATGATCATAAAGCGCAAAATGTCGAGTTAGAACGAGGAATTAGATCACACCTTATGCACTATAAGAGTAACAAGAAAATGACGTTTTCCTAAAACTGTTTGCAGCCTCCCTCTCATTAGATGTGGTGCACTTCACACCCATGCAAAGGACTCTACTTAGTGTGGCTTTTCAGACATCCTAGGACACTTAAACCCAATGCTCTGATACCAAGTTTGTCATCCCCCGAGGCTACCCCCTGTACGTGGACACGGGACCTAGGATCACGAGTGACCCCAAGCTAACCCTGATGGAATATCATACGCATACTAAGATAAACTAAATCAATGAATACTGTGCGGAAGCTAAATTATGAGATAATCTAAAATGATGGGGAATACCCATATACTAAATTTGAATATATGAAATTCAGAGTTTAAACAACAACTGAAAAGTCAAACTCTAACACTATAGTTGAATCTAATTATGTCTGAAGATAGTCACTACTAAAAATGTTGGTACATGCCCCGGCTAAATCTAGCAAAACTAAAACAAAAAGCAAGGAAAGACAATCATGTCAACCGTTCTCGAAGAATGAGGGCTCACCACTGATGTTGTTGAACTGGAGACCAGGAACCGATCTATGTGTGATCTGGTAGCTGAAGAGCTGAGCATACATCACGAGAAGATGTAGCGTAGAGTATGCGTAAGTACTTGAAAGGTACTGAGCATGCAGGATAGAGTAAAGCTGAATAATAACATAAATGAACAAGAGGCAACGATGTAATCTGAACATAATAAGGATACTGGAAATACTGAACATGGCTAAACTGAATGCAATGACCAAGTTTATAACATGCTAAGACTGGATACTAAGCTATACTGATAACATGGTCAATGCAATAGAATATGACTGAACTGTAAAGGAGCTACTAATAACCGACATAAAACCACATGAGCTAAATGTGCAGTTTGATGTATACTCATCATCGAGAGGACCCAATAAACTCTGCCAGAGGTATAGAGGCATGTTGGCGTGATCACTAAAATAATGCCCACATAGGGGACTTACAACCTACAGGGCACATAGTTCTAGGACTTGAGGGTGACTGACCCTAGTCCACTCGGTATTAAGCTTTTCCCATCGATTAAGTAATTAACATTTTATGACTGAAATGTTGTAATACTGGATAGATCAAAATACTGACATGCAAACTGAGAATGCAACATTAATATACTGATAGTAATGCATCCGAAAACTGAGGCATGTTTATATATATATAACTGAATTAACTGACCTAACATGTGTAATTCATGAACTAAAAGAACTACAGAGATAGGGTTCTGAGTTTATGCATGAATCTAGGAAAAAACAATACTACAACCTGGTAATATGATTTGGATCATTTTAACAGCCTAAAACCCAACAATTCTAACATTCAAGAAACCCTAGGTCTAGATAATATTAAGGGTATCAAGATTCTGACTAAAATCTAGGGACCTAATGGGTGAAAGGAACCCACTAGTGAAATCCAACATACCTGGTGACAAATTCCATGGAGAAATCTTTCGATTTCAGGGCTGGAACTGATGGAACTATGTTGCGTTCTTGAACTAGGGTTCTTGATCTCTTTCTCCTCTTACGCTCTAATTTTTCTAAGTGTTGATGAATGATCTGACTTAGGTATCTATTTATGTTTTACGCTAAAACTGACCAAAATTACATAGTTTAGGGGTTAAATAACATAGTTTAAGGGTTCAACGCATAAGGAAAAGACCAAAAGACCCCTGACTTAAAAGTTGTCGGGGTCACCGACAGTCTGTGCTGGTCAACCGTCGTTTGCGACTGGAGTTTGGGCTCTGGGGGTCTGATCCACGGCCTGTGGTCTGACCTACGGTCCGTGAGTCCAGTCGTGGGTCGACCCTTAGACAAAATCTTGGGGTTGAGTTTGGGAAGGTTATAGATGCGAACCACGGGCCGTGGGTCACCCTACAGTCCATGGGTGGTAACTGTCGGTTGCACTTACAACTTCTGGAAATCTGCATTGAGGTATGTTTCCGAATACGGGGTGTTACAGTTTGTATTTGTATATGACGATGATTTCCTTTGGTTTTATAGTTTTATCACAATTGAAATTGTCCCGAGTTTTTAAAAAGGCACATTAACTTTGTAACCGTCCTATTAGCCCACTAAACAATTTTGAACAGACATTATTATATCATTTTTCAATCAGCCCTAGATTTTAAGAAGCAAGTGTGTTCACACACCAATCCCTTCTCTCATTTTTTTGGGAAAATGAATAAGTACCCCCCCCCCCCCAAACCTATAACCGAAATCCCAAAGATACACTTATACTATACTAAAGTCCTATTACCCCCCGAACTTATTTTATAAATAATTTTCTACCCCTTTATGGCCTACGTGGCACTATCAACCAGATAGCTTGAAAAAATTATCAACATGCGCCGGGCCCAAAAGATAGTGCCGCGTAGGTCTAAAGGGGGAAGAAAATTATGTATAAAATAAGTTCGGGGGGTAATAGGACTTTAGTATAGTATAAGTGTGTCTCTGAGATTTCAGGCATAGGTTGGGGGTACTTATGCATTTTTTCTTTTCTTTTTCTTCTTCTTCTCCAGTCAGATCCTTTGTTTCAGTGATTTTTTTATTTTAAAAAAAAATCATACTATTTTCCAGACTTTATTAAATTATTGATAACAAAACTAATTATTTTTCTAAGAAAATTTAAAAACTTGATGGAATCATCATATGACTTCAAAATAAGAAATGATAATTTTAAAAGAATCAATGAATTCCCCAAAAATTGAAAGAACGTAATTGAAATCGGACAAAAAAAAACTATATGATACTTCCTAATCATCATGAAATCTAATGGGTTTATCAAATTGTTCGAAATGTAAGAAAATATTTAGATAAAATTTTAAAATTAAAGAGAGTAAAACTAATAGTAGTAAAAAAAAAAAGGAAGGTGAAGTTGTGGTAAAAATGGTGACATTAAAAGTGAGAAGCTACAATGGAGATGACAATGAATTTTTGAAGAAGAAAGAAAGAGAAAAAATAAAAAGGAAATAAAGTTAAAATAATAAGAAAAATAAGAAAATATATTTTATAATAAAATACTTGTAAAAATAAAATTATATGAGTTATTTTAGGTTGGTCACTCTCTTTGAGAGAGTGCACACACTCTCTATGACAGGTGGACAAAAAATGGTGTAATAATATCATTTCAAGATTGTTTCGTGGGATAATAAGACGCCCGCATAGTTAAGGTGTCTTCTTGAAAATTAGGGACAAGTTCAAGTGTCACTTTATGACTTTTCTCTTTGTATAAACGTGGAGTTTTTAGATTTTACATAATATAATTTATATAATGTAATTTCTATAATATAATTTGTATAACTGTTAAAAGTTCAAATGTTTATGTTTGTATCAATTCATTATTTCGAGTTTTATCATAGTTTTATAATTCTAGACTTTGTATTACTCAATTATAAAAAACCACATGAATTATACAAACATACCCGCGAAATATACAAATTATTGCCCTCTATCGCTCGCCTCTCTCCTCCTTCTCCCAATCTCGCTCGCCTCTTTTCTCCCTCTCCCAATCTTGCTCACCTCTCTCTTCCCTCACCCAATCTCACTCACGAGATATACAAATGCATATGTATACCAGTTACATATATACAATTATTTTAACAGATATACATACACAATTTGCATATCTCCATTCTTTGCCCTCTCTTGCTAGTCTCTCCCCTCTTTCTCCCAATCAGACACGCAACTCTTCTCTCTATAACATGTAGCTACGAGTCGTTATTAGCAAACTATAGCTATGGAGCATAATTAAGCTATTTTTGAGTGGCTATTTATGAAAATCCCCCTTAATTATTCCCATATTTTCCTAAACATCTACACCTCACGGGCAACACATAGAACACACAAAACTCCTATACGCGCCCCCATCCCACTACTTCTTTTTCTTTAGTGAAAGAAACTTGAACCACCCCAAATCTTCCTCCAAACCGACGACGCCCAGTTGCTTTTCCCTTCAAATGATACATCAATCATGCAAGGCACGAACACTGTACCCGCAAGGCTTCCAGATAGTTCCTTAAAGGTGTGGTCTATCCATTTCATGTATACGTTTCTAATTTTCTTCAAAAATGGTGCAAATTCATACGGTTTCCTTGTCGTCAACCTTATTTATTAAGAGATGTTGCAATTTTGACATTGCTGATTGTAACACCCCATATCCGAAACAGACCAAAAATACAGATTTTGAGAAATTGCAGGTGCAACCCACGGTTTCCATCCACGGACCGTAGGTCAGACCACGGCCCGTGTTGGTGGTCCGTGGTTCACTACTGCAACCCCTCCCTAAAACCAGCTCAAAAAAGTCGGCTAAGTCCCGACTCACGGACAGACCCACGGTCCGTAGATCAGACCACGGTCTGTGGTCTATGTTCATGGATCGAAAACTCCTTTACCCAGCCTCTGACACAAACTACGGTTGACCAGCACGGACCGCCATTCGATTCACAGTCCGTAGGTCTGACCGTAGGTGAGGGTAGCAGCCAGTTAGATGAACATTGTGATTGGGTCAACTTCAGATGGTCATAACTTTTAGCACAAAAAGAATTATGTGTCCTATTACATATGATATGATATATAATTGAATCCTCTTTCCAACGCCACCAAGTTTTCTAAAATCCGACCTCCGAATAAAGAGTTATGCTCATTTTAGTGAAGCCCTATCGGGCAAACTCGACCGACAACTCCAATCGACGGACCATCGATTGACCTACGGCTCGTCAGTCCCGTTCGTCGGTCACTCCGACAGCAATTAAGTGAGGGGTCTTTTGGTCTTTTCCTATTTCATTTAACCCCTAAGGTACGTCATTTAGACCCTAAATCATGAGGTTTTAGTCAGTTTAAGCCTAGAAACATAACTAGACCTTACCTTAGTCAAAATCATTAATCAAAACTTAGAAAATTAGAAGCAAGAGAGGAGAAAAAGGTCAAGAACCCTATTTCAAGAACGCAACAAGTTTTCTTCAGTTCCAACCCAGAAATCAAAGGATTTCTTCGTGAAATTCGTCACCAGGTATGTGGGATTTTACTAGTGGGTTCCTTTTGCCCATTAGGTCCCTAGAATTCAGTCAGTTTCTTGATTCCCTTATTATGAATAGACCTAGGGTTTATAGAATTACAGCAGATCATCATGAATTAGTTATTAACATGTTCCAAATCAGATTATCATGTTATTTCTCAGTTTATTACATGAATTTCAGAACCCTAGCTATGTATTTCTTTAGTTCTTGAATTACACATGCTAGGTCAGATATCTCAGTTATTCAGTTATACATGCCTCAGTTATTAATGCATCATTATCAAATTAATTGTTGCATTCTCAGTTTGCATGTTCAGTTCAAGCTATCTAGTAATTTACAAAAATTCAGTCATAATGTGTTAATCACTTAATCTATTGGGAGTAGCATAATACCGAGTTGGACTAGGGTTCAACGTACCCATATAGTCCCAGAACTACGAGCCACGTAGGTGTAAGTCCCCTCTGTGGGCAACATCAGTTTAGTGATCACGTCATCATGCCTCTATACCTCTGGCAGGGTATATTGGGTCCTCTCGATGAGGCGTATACATCGGACTCCACATATAGCTCATGTGGTTTTATGTCGGTTATTAGTAGCTCCCACAGTTCAGTCAGACTCTATTGCATTGATCATATTTCAATACAGTCAGTATTCAGTCTTAGCATGTTATAAATTTGGTCATTGCATCAGTTAGCTCAATATTCAGTATTTTCAGTATCTATATCATGTTCAGATTATTTCATTGCTTTATTGCTTTGTTCAATTATATGTTATTTCAGCTTTACTCTATCATGCAAGCTCAGTACCTCTCAAGTACTGACGCACGTGCGCTACATCTTCTCGTAATGTAGGTTCAGGTTCTTAACATCCAGATCACGCTTAGATCGATTCCCGATCTTCGGTTCAGCAGCATCAGTGGTGAGTCCTCATTCTTCGAGGACTAGTGACATGTTTATCTTTATCGCTTTTAGTCTTTAGTTTCAGTTTTGCTAGACCTAGTTGGGGCATGTCCAAACATTTCTAGTCAGTTTAGAGGCTTA
>JAJOOH010016225.1:0-20707 GCA_029582605.1 Solanum gracilifrons
CTGTGGGAGCTACTAATAACCGACATAAAACCACATGAGCTAAATGTGGAGTCCGATGTATACGCCCCATCGAGAGGACCCAATATACCCTGCCAGAGGTATAGAGGCATGCTGGCGTGATCACTGAAATGATGCCCACAGAGGGGACTTACAACCTACATGGCTAGTAGTTCTGGGACTATTTGGGTACGCTAAACCCTAGTCCAACTCAGTATTATGCTACTCCCAATAGATTAAGTGATTAACATATTATGACTGAATTTTTGTAATACTGGATAGCTCAAAACTGAACATGCAAAACTGAGAATGCAACAATTAATCTGATAATGATGCATTCATAAACTGAGGCATGTATAACTGAATACATTATGACTGAAATACTGAATAGCTCAAAATACTGACATGTAGATACTCATACTTGAAAACTCCTTCTTAGAAAACAATTCAAAATCATATTATATTATGATCATTGATGACTTGGGAAGTCATACTGCATAAACATTGATGGTATATCTAGATATCATACTATTCATACATTAATGACCTACTCGATTGTCATACTAATCATGCTTTAGAGGCTTTTTCTCAAAAACTCATCTGTTGTCTAAAAAAAAGGGCTTCTCAAGATTTATAACTCAAAATAGGGTTTATGTTGAAATATACTGATAATGTGGCGTTCAAAACTGGAGCATGCATATCTGAATAACTGAAATATCTGACCTAACATGTGTAATTCAAGAACTAAAGAAATGCATAGCTAGGGTTCTGAAATTCATGCAATAAACTGAGTACAAACATGATAATCTGATTTGGGACATATTCATAAGTAATTCATGATAATCTGCTGAAATTCTAAAAACCCTAGGTCTGTTCATAGTAAGAGAATCAAGAAACTGACTGAGTTTTAGGGACCTAATGGGTGAAAGGAACCTACTAGTGAAATCCCACATACCTGATGATGAATTCCATGGAGAAATCTTTCGATTTCGGGGCTGGAACTGATGGAACCTTGTTGCGTTCTTAAACTAGGGTTCTTGACTTCTCTTCTCCTCTTACGCTTTAATTTTTCTAAGTTTTGATTAATGATTTGACTTAGGTAAGTTCTAGTTATGTTTCTAGGCTTAAACTGACTAAAACCTCATAATTTAGGGTCTAAACGACGTAGCTTAGGGGTCCAACGAAATAGAAAAAGACCAAAAGACCCTCGACTTAATTGCTGTCGGAGTGATCGACGGATGGGACTAACGGACCGTGAGTCGACTGATGGTCCGTACTGGTCGACCGTCGTTCACGACAGAAGGCTAGAATTTGACTGACCCATTGACGGAGCTGACTGATGGGCCGTCAGTCGACTGACGGTCCGTAGTTGACTTCCGTCGGTGCTACCGGCAAATTCTGAAAATCTGGAATTTTTGGTCTGTTTCGGATACGGGGTGTTACAATATTTTCTCATAAACATAAGAATGCCATAAGTTGTAAACTATTAAAATAACCCCAATTGTTTATTCAATCTTATTAAATAAACAAAAATTTATAAAACTGCATAGTAAATTATTACAAAGCTATTTGTTCTCCACTTAAGTAATTGTTTCATCTAACTTTAATTTAATAAAAAAAATTGAACATAAATTGTAGTGTACTAGTCTTTAAGATAATCCTCCCACATAGTACGAGCAATTTCCTCACGTTGAACTTGCATTTCTCAATCATGTGACTGAGAAGACGAATCAACATTGTTACTTTGAGCCATTTGTTGGTCAATATCATCCGCAACTATATTGACCAACCTAACTTTCATATCAATTTATTAGAGTAAATGAAGAGATGACCTTTCACTCCATGTTCAAATAAATATAACTATAGTTGTAATAAATACAAAACGGTAGAAGTAATAAATTAAGTATTGGAGTAAATGAACAGAACAAATTTATTACTCAACAATTGGTTGGTGTGAATTAAAGTGACTATATGTTGGTGAGAATAATAAATTTTATGTCGGTGAGAATAATAAATTTTAAAAGTAATGATGTGATTATAAATTTTATTTACATATGAAATAAATAGTTAGTAGATATAAATGTGGGGTTGTTTTAACAAAATATAAACTCGTGGATAAATTTTTTGTATTAAATTATCTCAAATCATGATATAGAATTCCCATATAATTCCATATCATGGTTTTTGGAGAATATGGAATCACATCTCATGATATGGAATCAGCGTAAAATCACATGTCCAAACGTTGATAATTTTATAAAGAAATAAAGAAAATTACAGAGAAAGACTTTGAGAGAAAAAATACTAAAGTATTATCAAAGGGAATTATTTTATTAATAATCTAGAGACTTGCATTTATAGATATAATTCCTAACTAAAAATAGAAAAATACGTTACTAACTTATCTGTTTAATTCAAATAACAAATAAAAAGAACTAACTCCTAAATATAAGTCAAACAAGACTCTAATAACATAATTTAAAAACCCTAAAATAGCTAACTGTTTTATTTCTGCAATATCCTAAGACATATTCTCAATAAGAGAGCATGTGTAACATTTGAGAATTGTGCTTTATGACAAGTTCTCAAAGTGTGAGTTTTGGCTTGAGTCTATAGCATAGTGTCCAGGGATGGCATCATGGTAAATCCGACAAAGATTGAGGCTATTCATGATTGGGATAGGCACATTTCAGTTACTGAGATTCGGAGCTTCGCCGGATTAGCATGTTACTACAGACGGTTTGTGGAGGGCTGCTCTACCATTACAACATCTTTAACCTAGTTGTCTCGTCTTGATGTTCCATTTGAGTGGTCTGAGGAGTGTGATTTGAGATTTCGAAAGCTCAAGGAGTTTCTTACCACTGCTCCCATATTGACTTTTCTAGTTAAGGATGAAGGCTTCACAGTATATTGTAACGCATCCTGCGTGGGTTTGGGTTGTGTATTGATGTAGTGGGACCAATTTATTGCATATGCATTGAGAAAGCTTAAGCTGCAAGAGCGCAACTACTCCACTCATGACTTGGAGTTGGCGGCAATAGTTTTTTCCCTTAATATAAGGAGACACTACCTCTACCATGATCACAAGAGTCTTCAATACATTATGAGCAGAGGGACCTTAATTCGACACAACACCATTGGATTTAGCTCCTGAAGGACTATGATCTCTCTATTCTGTATCATCAAGGCAAGACGAATGTTGTAACAGACGCCTTAAGATGGAAGGCAATAAGTATGGGTAGTCTATCATTCATATCTACTAGGAGCGACGTTTGACTTCGGACATTCAGTCCTTAGCCAATAGGATGATTTTATTGAATATCTCAGATTTTAGGTGTGTCTTAACCTCTGTGGGAGATCAGTCTCCTTGCTTGAGAAGATTTGTGGTCACTAGTCTGAGGATGATACCTTTGTGGGTCTTCTAGATCACATGTTAGATGGTAATGTTGGTCAGATTACCTTAGATTTAGACGGGGGTTTGAGATTTACTGTTCGTGTTTGCGTTCTGAGAGTTGGGGACTTGATTAAGTTGATCCTTCATGAGGCCCATGATTCTAGATATTCTGTCTATCTGGGCACCGCGAAGATGTATTGTGATTAGAGGCATCACTATTGGTGGAGTGGCATTAGGAGAGATATTGTAGACTATGTGTCTCAATGCCTGTGTTGCCAACAGGTGAAGGCCGAGAATTTAAGGCCTTGTGGTGAGTTTAAGAGGTTACCCATTCTGGAGTGGAAGTGAGATCGCATCACTATAGACTTTGTTGTGGGTTTGCCTCGAACTTCTAGAGGTGTTGATAGCGTTCGGGTCATCGTTGATCGATTGACCAAGTCAATACAGTTCCTCCCTGTTCAGTCTTCATTCAGAGCCGAGAGGTTGGCTCGTATCTACGTTCTAGAGGTGGGTCATCTTCATGGTGTGCCTGTGTCTATTACCTCAGATTGGGGTTCTCAGATCACGAGGTGGTTCGTCTTCATGGTGTGTCTGGACTGTTTTGGTAGAGTACCTCCATATGGCAATTCCTTCAGCGTGGACTTCTGCCATGTCCTCTTACATTCAGGAATATGGTTACCAAGAGGGTTTCTTTTTTATTTCCTGTTCTCTATCTAAAGAAATATTGTTTTATACAACGATTGTTCCTTCGCTACGAAATGATTGCTTAAAAGTACTATTAGGGGCTCAATAGTACAGTTGCTTTGCTCCAAGTTCTTTTCCTTATTAATCTTCTATTTTCATATATTTATTCACCATTAGGAATTTGGAACTTCAATTCAAGGTCAATTTATTTCCTCATAAAACTGAATCATATGTGACAACCGTCATTTGTATGTCTAACAAATGAAATTTCTTTAGTAACCTATTTTCTGGGTGTTGAAGTGTGGGTAATTTTACTAGTGCAAAGATAATTTTGGACAAAAGGAAGAAACATGTACTTCAATGCCAATATCTTTTGATTTTAATTTACGGATAGTGAAATGAGGCAACAACTATAATTCACAAAGTGAACCGCTCTTGATTAGAAAGGATATAAGTTGAAACCCCATAACACATACCATATCCGTAATTTTAAGCAACCTCCACGATACTAACAAAGTGCTTTTATGGTCATGCACACACCGTGGGTCTTATGAGTGCTCTAGAAAATGATACTTCTACACTTATATAGGTAATTCCATCTTTAGGGTATAGAATTATTAAGATCAACATAAACTCAATATTGTAAAACACTACCTCACGCCATAGGGATAGAAAATGTAGTGTATATTGAGGCCTAATGGGTATCCACCACACTACCTTAATCCATGTAGAAGCTTTAACATTAAGTAGTGTAGAAGATTTTTCGAAATACATATTTTGTTAGTCAGGTGATCACACATACTAAAAAGGATCAGATAAAGACAAGAAGTTGTAACTTGTACTTTTGAGTCCAACTTCTATTTTTGGACAGTATTTGAGTGAAAAAAGTGATTTACTCTAATACCAAATAATGTTGTTTGTCGTAGAGATTTCTATGGAATTAGTCAAAACAATAATGGCTGCATTTCTCGTAGAATTCATGGTATAAAAAGTGCTTTCAAGGGAAGTGATACTCTAGGAGTAATTGATCTGTTTCCTGGCCTTGACAGTCTTTACGGTGTCCTTCCTGTAGAGTCCTCATCAATGATGAAACAATAAGGAAACACTACAGAACTGTAGTTCCACATAAAGATGCAAATTTGATGATGAGGAAAAACATTGATGACCTAGTGAGCCTATTGGTGTGATATTGAGTGCCACAAAAATCATCTGGTTGTTGAAGAAACCTCAACGTTTGTTTGAACTCTTCAAAAATGAACAAACGAGAAGACAATGGGATATCTTGTCCATTAGCCGATGGTCCAAATTTTCAAGGGTTACAATCTTGATAGTCGTATCTCTCATTTCCGTGCTAATGTGAGTCATAATTATTTTGTTTTCTTAAATCATGAAACCATTAGTTGTTGTAGCTAATCATTGATTTCTTAATAGTCTTTGCTTTTTGTTTGAACTCGTAGGGTCATGACACCAATGCTAATCAAACAACATGGTGATCTTGCAAGACACTTTCATGGATGCAAGATGATCTCTTTTAGTATATGCAAAAATGGATTATTTAGAAAAGAATGTGGTGATGAATGGGGAGGTCTCTTCTCGTGTGGCTCTCTTGCCATCGGGAAATTGAGATTTTTCTTTATTTTGAAAGGAAATGTGACGGTAATCTACAAATAAGTAGATGGAAAGATAAATATTAACAACTTGTCATGAGGTCTTATTGGATGAGTGTGTTTCTTAATTTTATCTAGTGGTCATAAGTTAGTATATTATGTGAGAAATTATATTGATATCCATGTTTGGTACTAGACACTAAGTTTGAATTTGAGATGAGTGTCGTGATAAAAAGGATGACAACATGAGGGTGATGATGTTAGTTTTAAGATCTAATCTAGTAGGTTTGACATAATTTAGGTGAGGTGCATCTTTAAGAGGTGTACCCGAGATCGTATGTATTCAGACATGGTTCTAATTAAGTTTATCTTTTTCTATGTGTGCCAAGATGTTATATTTGAGTTATCAATGTGGAGTAAGAGTTTGGTCGAAAGGATCATATATAGCAGTGGGAAGAGGTTGAAGAGAAGCATCTCAGAAAGAAGTCCTAGAAAGAATCTTAGTACCTGCACAGGGAGAGTTCAGTAGCCATGAGATTAACATTTTCTGAGTATTAGAGTAAATGAAATATAGACTAGTTTAGAGATGATGGAATAGATCCATAGCTTTAAAGTGTCGGCTTCAAACCTAAGGAAAAGATGATAATTAAGATAAGAAAACAAGTCAAATGTTAAGAATCAAATAGTGATGTGTTAAGAAAGAGTTATAGTGATATATCAATCCCTTCATAATCTAGTGTATTCCTCAAAGTTCAGACATTATAACATCTAGTTGATGTCTCTAATATCAATCTTATATCCATGACCTATGCTCATACACTTCAGATAAATCCACATCTATGCTCACTTCCCAGAATAAGAGGCGAAGATTTTAAACCATTGAATCTGACTTCATAAAGTTATGGCTATCAGCTTCATGACATGAATATATTGATATAATCACTCGCGTCAAATATTATGCTCAGTCTCACAAATTCATGATTTACCCTCTATGGCTAGCAAAGTAATGTTATGCCATGCATATTCTTATATCAGATGTCTCGAATGAATTGTGCTTATGATCTTTCACTCTAAGCTCCCTCAGAGATCCTTTTAGTTTCAATAATATTATTGATGATAGTAGTTGAGTAATGATAGAAGGAGAAGGTTGATGTTTCTTATTGTAATAGTGGTGGTGTGCTTATTCCATTTAAGGTTATGAATGTGGAAGAAGAATGAGATGAAGTCTTTCTATGAGTAATAGCTAGATGATAGTAATTAGTCAATTTCTTAGTAGTAAATCATGAAATTTCAGTTATTAGAGATGGCAAGAGAAGGAAGAATTCTTAAGAGGATTGGTTAGTAGGAGTTCATGGAGTGGTTATAGTACTAGGCTTGAATGTGATGTTGATAAAATGAGGGTGAATACATGTTGCATTAGGTGTTTCTTGATTAGTGCTCGAGGTTGGTTGAGTGCGGTGGTAAGGAGTAGTATTCTTGGGATGAGATTCCCTATAGAGGTATAGAACCTCAATATTGTAGAGTTGATTAGTACAACTATCTCATGTTTGTCACCTTGTAATTTAGAGATTAGACTTGAACACAATGAGAACAAGAGGTTTGACTTAGACCTGGTAAAGAGTAATCATATACCCTTATAGGAGTTATGAGTTACAACTAATGAGGTATGGTATTAAAAAAGAAGGACATGGTTTAGAGGTGTTTCTAGGCTTGAAAGCTAGCAAACGTATCGCTTAAGGCATAGTTGCCCCGTTCCTACTTTGTTCCCATATACCATTGTTTCATGTCAAATAGCTACAGATAGAGCGTTACTATGTTCAAACACATATCGTTTGTGACTTATGTGCTATAGACAGTTCCAAACTCTTAGTATGAATCACTTATGCCTATTTAGGAGGCAAGTTCAGAAGTCAGCAAGATAGTAAGAGTAACTCATTTCCCTTCCATGCCCAGTTCAGCCATCATTCCAGGACGAATGATTTAAAGGGGGATATATTGTAACACCCTAAAAATTTATCAGCTAAGGCCCAAGACATTCTTCATTTTACGTATAAGGTTTTATCGGGTGATTCTTAAATTGTTCTTAGGTGCTAAGGTTAATTTATTAGTGTAAGAATGACTTTGGATATTGTCACGCCCCGAGGTAACCCCCTTGACGTAACACGGGACCTAGGATCACGAGTGACCCTAAGCTAACCATGTATCTGGCATAATCATAAGCATACTGAGAATAACTGAATAATACAAATAATGTGTGAAAGCTAAACAATGGATAAATGAAAGTGGGGAATACCCAACTAGTCTGATTGTATAAACCATACTAAGAGTTTAATAACAACTGGAACATAAACTTAACAATTCAAGCTGATTCTACTACTATGTCTGAAAAACCTCTAACTGAGTTAAGTTGCTGGGACATGCTCCCCAGCTAACTCTAAAAAAAAACTGAAAACTAAATAAAAAACTAAAATGAAAGCATGTCTATTGTCCTCGGAATATGAGGACTCACCACTGAAGCTGCTGAGTGCAGACCGAGAATCAAACTAAGCGCGATCTGAATACTGAGTACATGAACCTACATCATAAAAAGATGTAGCACAGAGTATGCGTCAGTACTTTGAATGTACTGAGCATGCAGGATGTAGATACAAAGTTGAACAAACATATATAAGCTGAAATATGGCATAACTGAGCAATACTGTAAACTGAGCAAGAATGTAAGTACTGAAAAGATAACTGAATGCAATGACCAAGTGCTAATCATGAACATAACATGCTAAACTGAATACTGAAGTACATACTGAAAACCTGGTCAAATGCACTAAGAGTTTGATTGTGTGAGCTACTATTAAACGACATAAAACCACGTGAGCTAAACGTGGAGTCCGATGTATACGTCTCATCGAGAGGACCCAATATACCTTGCCAGGGTATAAAGGCATGACTGGCTTGATCAGTAAATCTGATGCCCAACAAATGGGACTTATACTCCTACGGGGGCACGTAGTTTTGGGACTATAAGGGTACGTTGAACCCTAGTCCAACTCGATGCTAAGTCTACTCTTAACTGAATATGTATATGATTGAAATGTAACTCAAATATTGAATAGCTTAAAATACTAACATGCTAACTGAGAATGCAACAATTATATACTGATAATACAATATTCGATATCTGGAGCATGATTTATCTGTTTAACTGACCTAAAAAGTGTAATTCATCAACTAAGAGAATCTACACAAACTAGGGTTCTGAGTACTATGCATGGAATTAAACAACGTTTTCAAGAAATCATGATATTTTGATTTAGGATACTACAACAGCTAAATCACAACAATTATCCAAGGATTTAGAAACCCTAGATCTAAACAAGATATAGAGAATAAAAAATTTGATTGAATTTTAGGGATCTAGTGGATGAAAGGAACCCACTAGTGAAATCCCACATACCTGGTGACAATATCTACGGAGGAATCCTTTGATTTCGGGACTGGAACAGAAGAAAACTTGTTGCGTGTTCTTGAGAAAACTGGCGCCTCTTTCTTCTCTTTTTGCTCTAAGTTTTGGTGATTTTGGAGAATAGAGGTTTTAAGTAGGTTCTGACTAAATTATCAGGCTTAAACCGAGTAAAAAGACGTAGTTTAAGTATTAAACGATGTAGTTTAAATGCCCAATACATAAGGGAAAAGACAAAAATGACCCTGACTTAACAGCTGACGAGGCTATCGACGGATCTGACCGATGGACCATGGACTGACCGATGGTCCATCCTGGTCGGGCGTCAGTTGGCTTCAGAGGCTGGGTTAGAGGGCCACGATCCACGGACCGTGGTCCCACCTACGGTCCGGCCGTAGGTCGTGGTTTTCTAGGGAGTTCTGGGTGGCCAACCTATGGACCTTACCTACGGTCCGTGGTCCAGACCACGGGCCATAGTTTGGCCTCCGTCGGTGGCACCTGCAACTTCTGAAAATCTGCTATTTGGTCTTTCTTGAATTCGGGGTGTTACATATATGAATTAAGATCACTAGAATCCCCTGGCACAAAGTTGAGTTCAAAGATTCCTTATAAGATTATACTTAGGTCAAATTCAAATAATCATATCTCTCGGTACATAATAAATTAAGCGGTCCATAACCTATCAAATTAAAGGTCTATGAATCTTCTTTCTAACGCCACCAAGTTTGCCTCATTTAGAGTTTGGAGTTAAATGTTATGCTCATTTTAGTGAAGCTCTGTCAGGTAGTTGAAGTTCTACGGATGGCACTACAGACGGTTGAATATTCTAGGAATCATAGTCTTCTGTGAATTTTTTTCAAATACTTCATGCGCGAATTCAGGGATTATTTTGGTCCCTTTCCAAGCTTTTAGCTCAATTCTTAGTCGTTTTTTGATGTTTTAACTGAGTATATCATTCAACTAACTAGTTTTTTCTCTAAAATCACCAATCTAAACATTCAAGTATCTAAATATTCTTTCAAAACTCACTTAGGGTTCCTTTTCTTCATCAAGAGCCCTAAAACCTTTATGTCAAAAATTCAAGATACAGAGAGAAGCCTTCCACCCAAGGTTTTCTCAAGTTCTTCCATTCTAGAAACTCCATAAAAGAATTTCTTTTATCAAGATCAAGCAACAAGATTCCAAGACCAAACATTTCATCCAAGAAAGGTAGTGTTCTTACTCGAGCTCAAGAAAAATCAAGTCTCTACCAAAAGTTTTCAGTCTAATAGCTTCATAATCAAGTATGTAAGGCTACTCATAGTGATGGACTAGTTCATCCTCACGCCCTACTTCTCAATTTAGTCAGTGAAATATTATATGTTTAGAGTTCTATCCACAGTTTTCTTGAAATCAAAATACAATTGTGTTTCGTATTCTTAGTTCCAATTTCTTAACCGTTGAGATTTTGATTTCTATTATGCATATTGAATTCTAAATTGTTGTTCATGCTTCGTATCGCATGAACCCTATTTGTTTATAAATGTCATGTTTAAAAAGATTATTATATAAGATTTCTTATATATCTATTTCCGACTTGAAAGATGAGTCCAGAAGTATATGTTTTAAATGCATGTTTTGAAATGGGTTTTTAAAGAAAGACTACAAATGGTTTCATATGTACTATTTGATAGTTGAGAAAGAGAAAGAGTATAATTGATTTTCTGAAAAGTACTTCAGTAAAGAAAAGTGAAAGAAATGTAAAGTAAGTTCTCTCAGAAGACTATTTAACATATCGATATTGATCATTTTGGGAGTAGTATCGAGCACCGAATTTAAAGAGTCTATTTTTAACTCGAAGCCCCATGAAACTATGTAGTTAGCATAGGATAGGATCGTACTGACTTTTTGAGCGACTCCTCACTGCCTCAAGAAGGCATATTGGATGGATCCATAGTTATAGTTAACATTTTATACCCTAGAAAAGTATAGGAATTCCCTTGTAACGTGGGTGAAACGTTGTATTATTACTAGGATCATAGTGATGGTTGTAGGTTAGAAAAACTCCCCACAAAGTAAAGTTTTCTATTCTCATATTGCTTTTATTGCATATCTTATTGTAAAGTATAAAATTGTTTTCACTACTTGTTCATATATTGTTTTACTTGATATGTATTCAGTCATCAGTTCAGTTATTTATTTTATTCAACCATATTACTTGCTCGTACATTCAATGTACTGATGTCATTTGGCCTATATCATTTTATGATGCAGATTCAGGTATTTAGGATCATCAACAGGCATTCCGTTGAGATCACTTCATCTACTCGTCAGCTTCTGGTGAGACCTCCATACTTTTGGAGGACTATATTTTTATTGTACTATAGTAGTAGGGTTTTGAGGTGTTGAGGTTCTTGTGCAAACGCCAATCTTTAGATAGTAGAGGCTCATGGACATGCAACATTAGACGGTTTCCAGTATTTTTTTCAAATGTTTTATTATCACTTATTATTTATATTAAGTATTTTCAGACGTTGTTTTAAAATTTCTTTAGAAGTTTTAAATGCTCATCGATTAAACCTACCACGTATTCTATTGAGTCATATGGGTCATAGTCAGCCTGGCCAAGGGTTCGCTGGGGGACCAACAATGGTTCTTGAGTGTCGGTCACGTCTAGGGTTGAAGGCTTGGGTGTGACACGAACCTTCACCCAAAAACCATGAATCAAAATCTTCAACACTAATTTTTCCCCTTAATTACTTGCGTTTGTTTAGTAAGAAAGTCAATATTAACTAAATCTGAATTTCTATCTATTCAAGAAAGTACAATTTTATAGTCATAAATTCTAAACTTTTTCCAGGATGTTATTTAGAAGATCGAAGAAAATATAAGGTAGAAAATTTAGCAAAAAAAATTATAATAAATGTATGTGATGTGAGGCCAAAAATATATATTTTAATCATTATTTGCCTCACATTTATTATTTATATTTGTCTTTTTTGAGCATTAATTTTATGAATTGTGCTAAATAGTGTATTTTATTTGTAGGAGTAAATTGGTGTAAAGTTAAAGAAGTTTGGAGCTAAAACGAATTAAAGATGGAAGGTTGAAGAAAGAAATCAAGAAGACATCTTAATGAATTAAACTGAATATAATAATATATAAGGAATAAAAGGGGCAAGTGAAATTGCACAAATTTGCAACGTGTAACTGCCGCCACGTGGCACTCAAGGAAAGCCACAGGAAGTTAAAGTGAGGTGGCTAGGCGACAACCACTGTTCACGCAGAATTCAATTCCGTTTGGGTTTTGATTTTCCAATTTATTTTGGACTCAGTTATTTTATTTAGGATTTACTACATTACCCCTTTTTAGAAATGAGACTTCAAAAAGGACCAACACTGCATTATTTGGTTGTACTAAACGCAGTACTAATTATACATTTTTGAAAGGACCAACACTGCATCTTTCTATTGTACTAATGGTAGTATTAATTGTACATCAGTATAATAAATAAAGCCACTTTCTCTAGAACTTTCTTCCTACATCTCACCAAATTCTAACCCTAATTTGTCGCCCCCTTCCTCAAGTCCCACTATTCTCTCAACTCAAATTCTAACCCTAATTCCTCGCCTCCTTCGTCGACTCCGACTATTCATGGCCAATCCGTCTGCTCCTTCCTTTTTCCTCTTTCTCTACACAATTTAAATCTCTCGCTGAAGCTTTCCTCAAGATCTCTGTTTCTTTCGGACGACCTACGCAGCTGCTTCTTCATGCTTTAAGTTTTTCTTCTCCTTGGTAAACTCGCTGTGTTCTGTCAACTCTTCCTTCTACTTCTCACCTCTTCAATGGCGAATCCATCCGCTGCTTACTGTTTTGTCTTTGTTTACAGAGTTAAAATCTGTGTGTGAAGCTTTCGTCAACATTTGTCTTTGTTTCGGAACAGCTGCGCAGCTATTTCTTCGTCCTTTAAGTGAAATTTACAGGTTTGCTCCATCATTTGCTCTTACTCCTATTCCTAATTTCTCTTCTCTTTTCCTCTTTCTCCCATTCGTAATTGGTCTTTTGTGGAGCATATTAAGCCCTATTATGCTCTATGTATGTATGTGCTGCAAAGTTCTGCTCAATAATTCCATGCATTTGTCTGTTCCACTCTTGTCACCATCGAAGCACCACAGTTCCTACTTGGTCATAACAATTTTACATTAAATTTGTCAATATGTAGTTAACACTGCTCATATGTGTTAAAGTATCTGTTAATTAAGGTACATTTTTTCGTCATAAATTGGACCTGCATTTTTACACATAAAGTCCACAGACAGACACGTGTCACAATAAAGTGTTTGCCAAATATTTGGGACAAGTAGATACATTGTCTGTTGCAAAAATGTATTATAGAAGACCAAATTGTTACATCTTTTGTACTTCCTCCTTCTCTATATTTGCTGTGCTTAACAGGATGTGAATGCATTACTTGGTGTACATTGTTCTTCTGATGTTACCCAGTTCAATTAATTTCATCAATAGGTTAGACTATTTCGATGAAATATTACTGCTGGTTCAATCACATTATACCAAGAATACTACCTCAATTTTCCCCGGTAAACATGCTGTCATTTCTCCGATATTTTGTATCGCTGGATGCTCAATATTCACACTTCTATATGTGTTTGCTTTCTTCTGCCTAAATACTTGTGCAAACAAATTCCTTAGCAAAACCAAACAAAATATTTCGTCTAATAGATTTCACGATTCTTTCCATTTCACCAATATGTATTTGTAAATTATTTCATACTGAATTTCTTCAAATTAAATATTCGTACACACTCACTTCATTTCACAGGTAATTGCCTGCAACTGACTGATACAAATACCATTGATACAGAACAGCCTGCTGCCTTCGCACCAGCCATTTCCTTATCACCAGCTTACAGGGATTGGTTCAAACCCTCACCCAAGCTCCAGCAGATTCACGGACGTCGCACACGTCATCGCAGGTACCTTATATGTTATCTCCCATCATCTATATGATTTTATACACCCACGAGATATTCTCTTGTACTGTAGTTGACCTGTAACAAAAACTCCTGGAATACAGTCAGAATTCCTATGTTTCGTTTCTCTGCTGTTGACTGCACTAGCAAACTCTCTCTTAATGATACTACGGCTAATTTCCCCTACTTCATTTCTACTCCTAATTTACTACTTCTCTTATTAATTTACTTACCCGTGTTTCCACATGACTTCTACTTCAACTCTTTTAATTGTCGTTTCGGTTTTCCTGAAATAGCCAGTTTTCAGGATACTCCAAATTGTCAGTGGGTATTATAAATCATTACTTTCTCCAAATATTTCTTGTAATATATTTAATACTTCCTTTTAGTTCTTCCATATTTAGTTGTAACTTCAGTCATCTTCACTTCCCTTCTATTGAATGCTCCTACGTACTAAATCCTTTTCATACGACATTCCCTGCAACTGCGAAATAACAATACCACCCATGCACAACACTCTGCAGGGTCTGCAGGAGCCGCTGGATTATCAACAGCTCACAGCGATTCCTTCAACTTCTGATGCAAACTCTATATACGCGCTAACCACTCCACAACATTCATATACATCCCAGACGTGATTGCAGGTATCTTATATGTCTTCTCCCATGATCTATACAACTTTATACAAGCGGTAACTATTGCCTGATATTTTACTTCGCCTGTAACAAACAAATTCTGACATACTGACAGCAGTATCAGCTTTTCAGTCCAACATATATGCTTTCTCTGTAACAGCAGTGTCACAAATAAATTACCTCTGATCAACGTCCAATGCTATAGATTCATTGCATACAAGATGTTTTTAAACTTGCTACAATGTCTTATACTCCTTCCATTGGGCCATCTCATCAAACATACTAAAAGCATCAATGTTTTCTTCTTCTTATTCTCTTCTTTAGGCTTTTTAGGCAATTTCCCTTTATAAGTGTTGTAACAATTAAAGCATCAACGTACAATATTCTTCTGCAAGAACTTAATAAACAACCATCTGTATAATTAAATCCACCAGGAATAAATACTTGCACAAAATACAAAATTAAACTTTTTTAATCACATGACTATACTAAAGAAACATAAAACGTAAATATCAATATAATTTCATAGGTAGACTGAAGATTCTTAATCGAGGAAAATTTCTAGATCATAACTCAATAATCTCCGGGAAAAAATTATTTACTTGATCATCAAAAAAGGAATCAGCCAAAATATTCAACAGAAACCAAATACTCACATGCAAACAGGGAATTGAGACACAACTCTGTACTTGAAAATCCCTAAAATGAGTAGTTTACCTTTGAAAATATGTACTGCAACCTCCAATAAACAGACACCCAAATAAAAGAGAACAACACTGAAAAAAGAGACCTGCATATAGAGGTTGAAGTGGATCTGCCAAATAGTTAAACACGTGTGCAGGGTTTTAATTCAACTGCAATCCATGTTCACAAAGTAAAAAACAACTGTCAATTTACCAGTAGCAAATAGAGCCTTCAAATGATGAATTTGGTATACAACAAACTTTCGCCTTTAGTACTGTGACAGCAAATGTTTGTACTCAAACCTCAATCACCTCAACTCTGCTGATGTAGCTTCTTCTTCACTGCTTTCATAAACAAATTTGTACATTAAACACCTACAATAGCCAAATAGTCCTCTCTATATATGAGCATCTGCAAATGAAAAGCGACACTTAAAGGGAACACACACTTTAAATTGACAAGTCATTGTAACTTGCCTCTACACTTTTTCTGCCTTCCTCTGCAAATCAATACAGCGGCTTTAGGACCTCTGTTTCTCCCATCTGTACATACTGTCAGCTTTCTTCCCAATGTTTAATCTTTCCTCCCTTCTCTGTTACATTCCATGCATTTCTTTATGGTCTTATCTAATAAAACTCTTCAAATTGTACACGAACTACTATGAAATTTCTTAATTTATTGTCTACTTTCTTTGTTTACAGGAAATTACTACATCTGCTGTTTCTGCTTATTCAAACTTCTCCCAAGAACACCAAAAACACATATGCAATTCAGGTAACAATGTTTTGCAACTTACATTTGAGCAGCCAATTTTTGCAATCACTGTACAAAATCTTTACAACTATTAGTATAACATCTCTCATCATTTACACCAACCATGAAAGTTACATTTGCTTATGCTGCCACAATCTTTATCTTTCTGTTTACCTTTGTGTCAATATCAGTCTATCGCATTAATGAGTTGGGTGAATTAGCTTAGCAAAACATTTCCACTGTCACATCCCTTCAATCCATTCGTCTCCCTGCATAATTCTTATAAATAGTTCACCATAGAGGTTACTTATTCTGAATAGGGAAACTACAAAGTTCATTACACACTTTCATACAATATTATTTCCCTTCAACTGTAGCTGCATTACATTAACTGCATTGGAACAGTATGACTGCATACACATTAAATAGCATTAGTTGCGTTACATTAACTCCATTTCAACATTATGAGTGCATACACACTAAATAGCATACTGCCAATATTGTCTACTGGTACATTCATTTGTCATCCACAGTGTAAGTGTGTTATACAATTTTTAACAATATTATTTCAACTCTCCACCATGCATTTTCCTCAAAGTAAAATACCTTTCGCCCAGCCAGACCAGCCACAACAGTATATGTTCCTCTAGACCTAAACTTTCTATTCCTTTTACCTGTGTGAATAGTCTAATATCAAATCAACCTGCTTCCCAACAAGTTAGTGCTACAAATTCTGCTCTTGCTGTAGGCAGCCAATACTTCTGTATTTTCCTTCAAATAATATGGAATAATAAATTCTCCATTATGATGTTTCAGAGATTCGTTATTCCCACATATCTCATTCTGTTTGCTATGGATAGAATGTTGCAGTAGCTAAAGTCACTAGCTTTGTTCCTCTGCTCTCTTCTCATTTTACTTTCAAAATTAGTTAAAATAAACCCACAGCCATTACTGCCTACACAAATAATATTACTGCAGTGTTTACACTTATCAGCACAGCCTCACCTAAAACAGTGCTAAATACAAATGTCAGCTTCATTTTACAACATCACTAATTCATCCCTGAATTTGAGGTCTACCTTACGTGAAAAATAATTATAACATCAATGCTTCAAAACGGCATATGGTCCTTCTACCATTAAGAATAATATGATACGTTGAACTTCTGATATGACATTAATATTGCAGACAATAACATGTCAAATAAATCACAAACATTTGGACATTTAGTTACATTTTTTGGTTGTTTCTCCTACATTTCATGCAAAACTTACCCATCGATTCTGTATATTACCCAAACTGTTTTGCTCACTTTAATCATGCTTGTTACGTACTTTCTCTGTCTCATATGTAAGATGTTCATATGTTAAAACTATCATGCCTTTTTACATTAGATTCAAAATCTTATTTACACTCCAAATATTCTCTATGCCACACATTCATTTCAAAGACACAAACCTCATTTCATTACGTTTGTATAGGATGACTGTCATAGAAGCTTCATGTCATACAAATGTTCTATTCCTTGTTTATCCGCCTGACAAAGGCCCTATGATGGTGCCTACTCTCATTGTTCTTTCTCTATATATTTATGTTCGTACACCCTTCAATTTATAGCTAATTAGATTGTTCTTTTGAAGTGCTTTCGTATTTCCCTTCCCCCTGCTTCTTCCAAAAATCCTTACACTATTCTTTTTTACTTCTTCTCATTCTAATTCTTATTTTCCCAAATGCTGCATTTGTATATCTCAAATGTATGATATTTACGTTATACACGTTCAACATGTTTTGTCGCCTACGCGAAAACTCTTAACACAATTTTCCTACCTTTTTTTAGACTGTGAACATTCTGTCCTATATTCCTCAGCAAGTGAGAAGGTATGTTATTGCGCTGCAACCTGACTCTCTTCTCTCTTGCTTATCTTTCTTTAAAACATATCTTCCACATGTATGTCATTTGATCCCACTTGTCTGTCTATTTAATTCATTTACTCTTCTGTTCATATGCTTCTTGCGCTAAATGCCACACGGAAACATGCACAACTCAAATACCCAGGGGTTCCATGCACAACATCTAACTGGTCGCTAATGTCACAATATTTTACCAGTCAATCTTACTGACAATACATCACAGACAATAAGTGCAGACTCTACAAACCCAATTGTCAGACGTTTAGTAATAACATTCTCTTTACATGCCTATTATTTCCGTTAGGTTTTTGGCATTCTTACCGCCACTCATGAAACCTCTTCATATTGTTGTACCTCCAACTCACATTATAACAACCTTTCACCATATGAACTGCGTCCAATCTTTTAGCAACTGCTCTTCATTACATTTTATTCCCTCAAAATACAGATACGCTAGAACTTTGACAGTAGAAAGACCTAAACTTTTCCCAAATTTTCCCCCCATAATCACCTTACACAAATGACTAAAAGTCTTGCTGCTTTCAAATACTGACCACTGATTTGCAATTGCATAAAATATGTTTCACTTATTTGCCATCTACTCTCTTCAGTCTATTTCCATCGTAATACTAACTCATCGCCAGAATATTGTTTATTTTCCACTGAATTCTCCAATACATGGTTTTCTTACTTCAGCAAAAATGTCCTTTACATTATATTTTAAATTCACAGCATGCTGCTATGTAGCTAAAATTACATTGCAAATATGGTTTCCGCAATTTCCTTGGGTATTCAATATTACTTTTTGTTCACTTTCACTCATGTGATCAACTAATTACTTCAACTTTCCCACATGTAAACATAGTTAAATATTTGCAATAATTAGCTTGCTTTCATGATGGTGCAACACAAGGTAACGAAGTTATGTTTCCCGTTCCTATTCCTCCACTGATGAAAACTGCCCACCACAATAATATGAATACATTCATCCTTCTCAACAACATAAAGTTCTTCATATGCCTTCTCAACTACCAAACACAATTCAAACAATGAAAACATCTTCTGTTAAATAGCTTATCTTCTATTCATTCTAAAATTCACTCTTATGTCTTCCATGAAAATATTGTAATGCTTATAGCATGTTTGTCATTACTCTATATTACGCTCATGCTGGCACCTGCGGTTTTTAAGCTCACTTCTAAATTTGTGTCATTAGTCTATATTACATTACATTCTAAATTTTCTTAACAAATCCTGATTTACTTTTAATAGGAATGGAAGAAATTCCAAATAATCAGCCCACCCAACAGACAACTTTAGACAAAAATTTGCGCCGCCGTACTAGATATGCACAAATGTCACCGGAGAGAAAACAATTGCTTTTATCCCAACTAAGAGCAAAAAGGGCTGAATCAAAAACACAAAATACCCTACGCCAAACAAATAGTACTGCTGCTCTTACAATTACCACTTCCTCATTATCTCCTCAACAAGGTTAGCTATGCATATTCTTATGTTCCTTCTATCACAAGTATCTTTTAAATATCTATACCTATGGTTACATGCTTCAACTGACCTACTCTTAGTAGATTTACTTTCCTCATTTTCTTCTTGCAGCTTCCAAACCTACAAATGTAGCATCCACTTCCACTAGAACAGAACATATACTCACTTGCTCATCTACCTTTAAACAGGGTCAGTTCACAGATATTGCTTCAACTATTTCCCCTATATTCATTTCTAATAATTACCTACCTATTTGTCAATATTTCCATTTGGTCAAACAGAAATGATGAATTACTTGAAACAGGAATACAAGAAACTAGAGATAATGTGCCTGCCCATAAACAACCTTCTGATAGAAATTTGCGTCGACGTACTAGATATGCACAAATGTCACCGGAGAGAAAAGAATCGCTTCTATCCCAGCTAAGAAAAAAAAGGGCTGAATCAAAAAGACCCAACAACCTTCATGAATCAAACAATATTGCTGCTCTTACAATTACAACTTCCTCAGTATCTCCTCAGCAATGTTAGCTAAGCATATTCTTTTCTTCGTTTTGTTAAATCTCTGTTATAAATATCTATAGCTATAGTTACACATTTCAACTAACTACAAATGTACCAGGTACTTCAACTACAGCAGAACATATGGTCGATTGCTTATCTAACTTTGCACTAGGTCAGTTCAAAAATATTACTTCCACTATTTCCAATATGCTCCTTTCTCATAATTACATACCTATCTGTAAATATTTGTAATCCTTATACTAGGATCAACATCAACTGCATGTCATGTTGCCAGCAAATTACCTTCACCACATTCTGCAAATAAAGGTGTGCTTCTTTTCACCAAAACCATTAAAAGCAATCTCTTCTTCTCACTTTATATGTAACAAATATTTCCTTTATACCTTCCACAGGTAAAAAAAAGCTAGAAATCAATCTACAAAATGATAACTTAGTGCCAAAAGATTACTTCCTTTTAAAGAAAGTTCCAAATTGCAAATTCTGTTTAGCAAAAAGGTTTCAATATGAATCACCAGGTTTTTGTTGTGATAATGGATCAATTAGACTAACTTCTCATAGGATGCCTACTGAGTTGCGAAATTTG